>WTSP01012311.1:177876-204481 GCA_025331215.1 Actenoides lindsayi | reverse complement strand
ATTTCTGCATCCATAAATTTCTCTGGTGAAGTATTAAAGAAAGTTTGGGTTCTCGTTGCTTTTTTATTTTCATTCTTAATAACGTCAGAATAATTTTAAGAGAGAAAAAGAAATATGGTAAGTTAGTGGTACATAAAATGGTCTGATGAGCTTGGATCTTGTGAGAAATGTATTAATGGCCAGGTCATTTTTGAATAGTGGCTGCTGTACGTGGGCATTGACAACATTTCAGAGAAATAAAATAGGGTTTTAATGTGCCTGAGGACATATTTTTATGATACACTGAAAAAGCTCAACAAATCATTGAAGTCTAAAGGTAAATGTTATGTATTTACAAAATATTTTGATATAAGTATTTAATCATCAGACCACAGTTAATATAAAATATATGCTCCAGTGTATCTGAAAAATAATATACATTTTAAAAATATACATGTCTATATTATGCAGAGAATCCTAAATTCACATCATTGAAGCTAAGGGGTCTGATCTTACATAGCAGTTGGTTTTATTGTCTCTTAAATTGAAAGAAAAAAAAAAAGGAAAATAAATATACAGAATATACATTTGAAGGATATTAAGGTTGTAGATAAACCATAAAAATGCCAGGAAAAACCATAATAAGAATTGTATATATGTGTATGTGTGGTTCACCGGGGAAATGACCTTGTGGTCACAAGGGCAAAATTGGCATCAAGTTGGGAGATCCCTGCAGGATTTAATACCAAACCGCAACGCCCCGGTGAATCGGGAGAAAGTGTTAAGTTTTCCCGATTAGTCCCTGCCTTCGTGGTTTCGATAAGAACCTTAATACACTTCAAAGAAGATTGTTTTCCCTGTGTTCTTTCGAAGGTGTCCGTGTGTGGTTTTCTACATGCCCGCTCACGCAGACGCGTTGTACATATGCATGTGTAGTCAGAGCGCACCTCCTCCTGGGGCGCGCGAAGGCGCGCGCACCCCCGGCCCCGCACGCTCGCCCTGCTGCGAGCGCAGCCCTGCGTGCACGCTCCCACGCGCAGGCGGAGGGGATGTGCTCTAGGTCTGGCTCCAAACAACGGCGGCGGTGGTTTCCTTTGCCCGAGAAAGGGGTTTGCGTTTGGCCTGACTCTGCTTGCGCGTTGTAGAAAGTTTAAAGCTGAAATATCCTCGAAGGGATGGAATGTACAGAACGTGGAGTATTACCCTGGTCCTCAGCCCTAACGTTCCCTTTTCTCTTGTTTTCGTTCGGCCGTAAGGGACACATCTTTCCTTGCATGACAATTCCGCAGAAAAATCATAGTTCCCCATTTTGTTGTGAGGACAAATTGTGCAGAGAGGTTCTGTAGGGTACTGGAAGTTGAGAGGGAAGGGAGGATGTGGTGAGCTTGGGGTCGCACCATAAAAACTGGAAGCGCTGAGTCCAGGTAGTAGGAGTCACGCGTCTTTAAAACCATTAGAAGACATCAGCTGCCATCTCTGTGGGACTCGCATGTGGCAAATTATTCATCCTATGCGTTTTGTTTGCGTTGTGGCATGTCTGTAGTGAGAAACCAATAGAGTGACTCTAGACTAGCTCCCTCTCACCTAACGACTAACACGAATCAATCATTAAAACGCTTTGGCTTCCCTTCATTTTTCTCTCTCCTTTGTTTTCTGCCCCATTTTTCCTCTGTCCTCTGCATGCTGGCGGGCAGCTTCCTCCTCGGTGCTCACCCCCGGTGTGGAGCGGGGAGCCCTGGGCTAGCGGCCGAGCGTGGGGTGGGAGGGCGGCCGCGCTGCCTGCCGAGGCCAGGTGCTCCCCAGTCGCTCGCTCGAGCTTTCTATCGCCTACCCAGCATCGAGCACGTTTTGCAAATCTCTTGGTGGTTCGTTTGGCTGCTTGCTATGTACATATTTTAAGGACAATCATATCCTTAAAAGGAAAATGGGAAAGTGGCTTGTAGTAGGGTGTCAGTATTTTGAATCGTTGCGACATACTGACGTTGATTCAGGGTAATTAATGGTTGTATGGGAGTAAAAATACAATTTAATGCTCAAATTCACTTTGTATTTATAAAACTTCACTTTTGGCTTTAAGCCATATATGTTTTTTATTTCGAAAGGTAATGAAAAATTTAATATTTACTCGGGCTTTCAATTTTCATAGAAATATATTTGTGTAACTCCCCACGATGCCTAAAACAATCAATGGAAGGGGGTTCAAAGGCTTTCTTTAGACCTATATTTAATTCCTGAAAGATCCCTGTAAATACCGTGAGATGCCTAAGAACAAACAGTTAATGGCTTGCTGGATTTAAAGGCTGAGACATGAAGAGGTAATAGTCCTGAGGCATTCTGTGGTGGTTTGCATTCTTATTTGTGTTACCCTGTTCAAGCATATATTTTCCTTGGCTCTGGTAGGTATCAAGGTAGAAATGGTGTTCTGAGTCCCAAAGATAACATTCCCAATGCTGTCATTGTTTTGATTTTCTTAAAGAATACTTCTCTTTATTTGTTTTATTGGTTACTTTATGTGGTCTGAATGATGCTTTGTAATTATCAGCTTGTATGTCAGTCATAAAGGGTTTTAGAGATCAGGATGTGGCATTTAGTTATATGTACTCCTTGCACTTTCAGGTCACTACTGGTAAATTTTGTATGTTCTTAGGGTATTTCTATATATTGCGTAGTGTTTTGTAGCTATCTGCAGTGATTTCAGTGGTATACATTCCTGTCCTGTATATCAGCACAAAAGATTTCCTTTCAGTAGCATGAAATGATGTTTTTGTGGACTTCTTTTGTCATGATAGGAGTTAAGTTTCCTGTACTATATGTGTGGCCTGCAACAGACATAAAGGGTCTTATTTTCCCTATAGTGCGTATGCATTTTGCTCTTGTCAGTAATAGGACTCAAACACACATAGTAGATTTCAGAAGAAATTCCATGACCAGAATAAGAAAAACCTATATTCAGTCTTATTCCATCAATCACCAGCATTTTCGTCATCCACTGTGAGTATCCTCACGGCCATTCAGGGTTGTAGAGGACTGAAAATTACATGCGTAGATGTACACTATGGAAATTAATTCACTGATTATTTTTTAATGAGTCTTACTAAATTATTTATCTAAGCTAAGTGAATATTGCACCAAAGTCTTCAAAACGTCTGGTACAGATGGCATTTTCAGTAAGATGCTGTAAGTGCAGATGAGCCAAATTATCAGCCTTTGCTTAGCAAAGCAAAACCTTGTTGTTTCTTAAATTTATAGTAAATCAAAGGGAGCCATTGATTCTGCTACGAAGCCGGGCTCAGAGCTTGGGTTTTTTTTTCCCTTCTCTAATGGACTACTTTCAGAAAAGGCTTTTCACCAAGACAATGGTATAAAAGAGACAGTTCACAGTAACAATAGCCACTTACAAGGCAGGTCGTTATCTAACAGCCACAATGGGGGACTCTAAGCAAGGTGGCCTGAAAATATATTTTCACAGTTACTGATATGAAAGGCTGCAGATTCTGTCTTGGAAAAATAAATTGACACTCACTCAAAGATGCTGCAAATGAGTTTTGGCAGATTTTACACCAGAGAGCTTCTGCATGTGGGTTTTTGTTGGCTTTTTCTTTTCCATTATTTTGACTTTTTTTTTTTCTCTTTTCCTTTTTCTCTTGCTTTGTTTATGTTTTCATTACAATGACATAATCCCACGTGTCCGAGCAGAATTGCACAACAAGTGACTCTTCCGAGATTCAATGCTGAGAATACACTGCTAGTTGTTTTCAGTGGCCTGGGACTGGTTCCTGCTGAACATCCCTCCCTTCCTTTGAGGGATGGGATGATGGGATTCCCTTGTCATCAGTCCACGTGCTGTTTACTGTGAGCAGGAGGTAGCTGAATCCGTCTTGCCGTTTGCGTTCAGGGAACAGTTTGGTTTTAATTTGACTCACGGGAATTTTTTATCTCATCAATAGCTCACATCTCATCTTTTTTTTGTGAGCACCTCGGCCAGGAACAGCCAACATTGATTTGGTGTTTCCTAGGTCCATTTCACATAGAGAGGAATGGGAGGACTTGTCATATGCAAAGGAATAAGAGCTATAACCATTCGAGCCATGTCCTGGGGGCCTTTATTCCTGCAAAAGCAGGTTGTTAAAGCCTTTCTTGCCTTAGAGGGCCTCTCCATCCAAAACAGTGGCCCCCCCCCCCCCCCTTTTTTTTTTTTTTTCCCCTCTATGTCTCTCATTCCCTCTCAGCTGTACTGCAGTTGCTTGGGAAACCAAGATTTTTGATCTAGCCTTCCAGCACTAGAAAGGAGAGGCTGCTGCCGGTGTGTTCTTCGGGAGATCTTTGCTCCTACTTCTTGGTCCTGAAAAACTGAATTCACCTTTAGAACAAGACAACAAACATGTTTAAAAGGGAGATCTCTGCTGTGTGATCTCATACACGTGGGTGAGGATGTTGAGTGATATTTCACACAGAGTGGAATATATCTCTTCACTTTCCCGTTGTGTACAATTTTGCAAATCTAGCAGGGAAGTATGTCAGTCTCATAGGAAAGCTCAGAAGCTGTTTGTTATGGAGACTGTGCCCAGATTTCCATTATCTTTGGTAAGAACTGCTTTTCTTTTTCCTTTCTGTACATACTTAAATAAATAGAACCAAAGTTGTAGCGGAGAGAGGAAAAGGTTATGTACTTCATGGGGCAAAGAGTTTGAACTGCTAGACTGAAAAGCTTCTTGGAGCCATGGCTAAAAGAAGGAGATTCTTTTGCCTACTTTTAACATCACGTCCAAGCAATGCTCTGAGGTAGAAGCTAATCCAGCTATGGCCACAAAGTTAGAAAACTGGGCTTTGCCGACATGACAATCTCTTTCTGAAGTCCAGTTCCGCTGTGGCAAGGCTTCTGCTGACTCCGTAAGAACTGGCAGTGGTCCTTAATCTCTTAATCTTAAGGAAATAGGAAGTGTTTCTCAAATAAGTCTTCCCTTTTTTAAAAGATCAACATCATTCAGGTGACTGTGCAGTCTTTTATATTACTGTAGTAGTATTATCACTGATCTGAATGCAAAACATGTCTTTCCTTTGTTTTTCCATCTTACCAAGCAGCCGCTCCTGCACATAACTCCAATGCTCAGCATGTTTAAATTACAGCTAACACAATCACTGCCTTCCTTAATTTAACTTGTAACGGCAAAACCAGGACCAGATCCTTTTCAGGGCACTAAACCCCCTGCTTATTGTGTTGTTGTTCATGTTTTTTGATGTGGTAACTAATGATGCCTCCCTTTAATTATTACACAGCCACATTCATAAATCTGCTTTTAGGGAGAACGGTATGATCTTGAGCAGGTTTTTATTATTTTGGATGATGTTGTATCAAAACAGTTGCTATTTCAGTATCAGGTTGTTTCCATGGGCTTTTTATGCAGATGCATTGCAAGCTTTGAACATAATGTGCTTGTAAAAGAAAATTGGCTACATCTGCTTTGAGTTAAGCCTGACCCTAAAATGTAAAAGCTACACATCTGGTGATGGTTCTTGGTTAACGGCAGCAAAGGGGAAGGTCTGCCCCAACTCACCTGCACCCCACGGACTAGAGGAGCAAGACATTGTCATTGGGAGAATGTGCTGTCTGACCCTGCTGTGTGGTCCCAGCAGAGGGGTGTGGGATGTCACCCTGGGGAGGGGAGAGGTGTCTGCCAGATTGGATAGCAGCAGGAAAAGCCAGGGTGCTGGTGCTGTGCTGGGGTGTCAGGGTCGATAGGGTGGCTGGGAGATGGGATGAAAGCAAGGGCTGGACTCTTGTCCTTGTGGAAAAAGAATTAAACATATGCCTATAAAATCTGGCTCCTTTTTTCTTGCATTGATGCTCAGTTTGCTGTGTTGCCCTGAGTTAGGAGCCAGACTATGTGAGTCTGGGTGTGCTGAAGTCAGTGTTCCTTCCAGGGGGCTACAGCGTGACCTCTCTTACGTGGTGCAACATGCAACACCTGAGCAGTGCCTTTGTTTCTGAAGGTAGTTTTAGCACAGAGACTTCCATAAATCCTCTGTAGTCCAGCACCAAGCTGTGACATCTCGCTGCTCTTCCATCCTCATTTTGCCAGGGGGATGCAGACACCTAAGCCTTTGGCAGGATGGTGAGCACTGGCTGCATCCTTGCAGCCCAGGGGCAGGTGGGGAGGGAGCGTAAGACACACCATGCGGCAGCACCACCAGGTCCTAGGTGGAGTACAGGTAACTTTCTGCAGCACAAGGCTTGATAAAATCAATGTTATCCTGCTTTTTGAAAAAGGGAGCGAGAGCAAAGCCTTTGTGTGAAATTGAAGTAAATTCTCTGTCATGGGACGGATTGCAACAGCTGGACAGCTTCTCGGTCCACCAGTATTCCACCACTGAAATCAGTGAACCTGTTAGTGGTGTCGGTTGTTGTTGAGTGAAAATCCCATAGTTTGGCCCCATCTGAATTTTTCTTGCTATGTTTGTCAGCAGAGTCTGTCTCAGAAAAGCTCTAGTGTTGAGGCTCGTGGCCCTGCTAAAATGGGGAATGAGCTATGAATGCAGTTGGTGGAAAATACAGATTTAGTAAGTCCAGAAAACACAGCATGACTTCAGTCTTTCCTCACAGCCCAGCTCTGCATATGTATCATGGTGTGTCTGAGGAAACTGTAGAAGGGACTGCTCCACACTGCGTCTGAGAAACCAGTGCTTTTGGGGTTTCCTGGGTGCTGAAAGGGACAGATGTGTCCTGTTAGAAGTCACTTAACCTTTTTCTGTAAGACGTGTTCTAGCTGACAGATCACTGTTAATTACAATTATCCCTCATATTTTTTTGTGTCAGACGCCTCTAGTTAGGTAGCATGTGACCTATTCAAGATAATGAGCGCGTAAAACCAGAACTTCCCGCTCTTCTTATCAAAATGGTTTGCTAATAATCTGGTGAGTCTTCGTGCACCGACTTTTTCTTAGTGAAAGCTCACAACACTCCTTGAGGGGTTTTTATAACAGACTGTTAGACACACACTGCTCCTTTCCACCTCTACAAACTTTGATGAGCATGTGTCTCCTGGAATCACTGTATTCTTGACGTATTTACAACCTAACTGATAGCAATAGATGTCTTTCTTCCCTGGCAGTTCACAAGGATATACTAATCAGTGTTTATTATATTTTTAATTCTGTAAATATTTATTTTGGTACACTGTGTATTTATTGGCACTGATTCTGGTGTTTGCTTATGTGTCATGTAAATGTTGATGGTTTCAATAGTCTTGCTTCTAATGAATGTAAGGAACTCAGACTAACTGCACTTTTCTTCCATTCAAAAATCTTACAGCGAAAAATATTCCCACTGTCATATTATGTGTTATAATGAATACAGTTAATAAAATCAGTTGTCACTTTTCATTGATGTACGTGAAGGTTGCTTTTTGATGTTCGAGCTAGAGATAGAGCCAGTCTGTTCAGTGCACTGGAAAATACTAGGCTTTTGAAAACAAGACATTAGGGAATTATGTCCCCAAAATAGCATAAAAGAGAATACTTGGGCATGCATGCACTTTCATTTTTATGTAGAAATGCCTTAAGCAGTTTCACTATTAACGTCATAGAATAACGACTAAATTCATTACCTAGGGAAGGGCTTTCATAAGCTAGAGAGTTTTGGTCTTCTGGTGTTCTGTTTCACCAGATTTTTTTATCCCGCCGCCCCCCCCCCCACCTATTTAAACGACTTGGACAATGGAAATGGACTGAGTTTCATTCTGGTTTTCAAATCACCATTTTTTCTTGGTTCTTCTGGTCAGGAAGTCACCAGGGAAGCTGGTTCTCTTGGCACAAATTGACTTTGGAGTTGCAGTTTCAGCATGACAGCTAAAAAATGCAGTCTGCTGTAAGTTACATTTCCCACCTTTGAAACTGCAACTTGACTGCTATGGCTATGAAGTGACATTTATTAGAACCTCTGTTTTGCTCCTTTCTCTACATTTCTTGCATTTAGAAGATGCATAAAGCTTTTGCATCAGTCTAATTTTAATCCTTACATTTATTTACTTGGCTAAGTAGCACTGCCCTGCTAAGGGTTCTCTCATGTTACTACTTGTCCATAGAAGATACTGAACCAGACAGAATAAGAACTAGAATAGAATGCTCAAAAGTTTGCGAAGAACAGAGCAAAAGGTATGAAAAACTCATTATGCAAGTAAGGAGCAGGACATGGCAACACAGTCTAAATTGATCCCATGTTCACAAATGCGTAACTCCTTTTTCCACTAGCTGGAATGAGGCTGAAGAAGTGTTTTCCCAGTGATATAATGCACAAGCATTTTTACATTCAGGTCTTCTCAGTCAATGTTCCCTATTGCATGTTCATATCTTTTGTCCTGTGCTTCTGGATTCAGAAGAGTCACGGTTTAAATTACTCCCTGCTGCAGAAGATTGCCATGTGATTACCTTGCTTTTGCCCAAGTGTAGCTACTGGGATTTTTTGGGGCAAAGGGGTTGCAAGAAGTGCAGGGCAGAAGTATGGCAACCTCATGAATCTTGATAACTGTAGATCTATGTGATGCAGCTCTTAATACCTACCACAAAACCAGACTACAGTAGCCTGGAAGATCCACTGTGACAGAAAAACATGAAGTCTCCTGAAACCAGTAGACTTGGCCCAAGTATTCTTTTTGAAATCAAGATGAAGAGGCTGAGTTTCTAATATTGAGCTGAAAGTACCTTCACAATTAAAACCAAGATTGGTCATTCTCAACAGCACATCTCTGTGATTTTTGTGGCCACCTTACTGGAAAAGTGTTTGCAATGGGAGTGATGACCTGGAAACCTCCCTGTGACCCATTCTTTGAAGATGAATGCGCCATCCAATTTGCAGATCTATCAAGCAAGAAAGAGAAGAGAATATTCTTGACTCCTAATAACTGGTAAGGAATATTGGCAAGGCTAATGGACCAGTCAACTGACTGTGAGTGAGTACTCGTCTCATTTTAAATCCTTTCCCTTGAATCATGGTATTTTCCCCTTTCAAAGTGATCGTACAGGAGTTATTTACTAGGAGCTCACACTGAGCAGACGCCTGCTCCTACCTACCACATTGCACATCTGCTTCCAATTAAAACCATTCCACAGTGCCCTGAGGGGGATGGGAAGGAGGCTCAAAGGTTCTGCAAAGGGTTATTTCAGCAGCCATGGATGCTGCTGTGGCAGCTGAGGGCTAAGAACCTGCTTCATCTTTAATGACACTTCACTCCTTTTGCTCTGCAAAAACTCTTAGCACTTGACTTATCTATTCCGTTAGGACCTGGGAACAGGAGGTCTCCTATTCTGACTAATGAAAGAGACTTGTCCTGGACCAATATGGGTATTTTTTCCAGCTTAAGAAAAATTAGTGTTTTTTAGAAAGATATAGATGGAGTCACATAGCTACTACTCTAAATAGAACAAGACAAATGCAAGGAGTCTGTTGAAGTACAGCTCCTCACAACTACTCCAAAGACTAATTAACATCCCATGCTTATGCAAAGACCCTTCACAAAATGGCTCTATGCAGCACTCCCACTTGAATCCCAGGTGAGGTGACCTAGAGCCAAGGGTTGCCACCAGAGAGGAGGGGAGGGCTTGTGTCTTCTGACAAGGCACTGGTATGGACCAGGGAGGTTCAAGTCCCTCTGCCACCGCTTCCTTTCCAGGCAGCTGCAACTTGATTTACAGAGGGCTGCAGGTACCACATTTTAAAGTCTGATCCACAAAATTGGCTGTACCTAGCTGTGGTGCTGCTCAGAACTTGTGGTCTGAGGTTTTTTGATAAAATTTCACAATCAGTTAAGCACCTGCACTGGGCAAGCTCAAAAGCATCATGTGGCTGGGTCTGCTCTCCCATGTGTCATGGTGGGAGTCATGGACAGGCTCTTCCTCCACCTGCATCAGCCTTTTCTTTTGTTGTCACTTGAAATTTGTAAGTCCCTTGTGCAGTGGAGAGACTTCAGCAAAGATCCTCTGGGTGAAGGCCCTGAATGAGCAGAGGTTGACAGGGTAGAAGTGCGGCAGCATCAAGGAGGTATTGGGAGACATTGAGGCAGCTAAACCTAGGGCAACCAGAAGCTTTAGGGCAGCAGTGTCCTCTCCTGCTTCACAGGGAGACCGTTGCCTTTAGGGCACATATGTGGCTCAAGGTGCTTCAAGAACACACTCAGCTGTAGGCTACTGCTGTGTGGGAACAAATGGTGCTGAGCTCCTTGTGTGGAGCTGGGAACATGCAAGGTGACATGCAGAATGCAAAGTAAACAAAAATCTTATGACAACAATATTTTAAGGGCAGAAATTATGCTGAATCTGGATGTAATGTAAAGCAAATCTGTTCCATTCCTGCCCAGCTCCATTTGTTCACCTGTGAAGATGAAAACACAAACACAATTTTGCCACAAAATAGGTTTGAATAAATAAAGGCAAATGTGTCTCACTAAATACAAGGAGTGAAAAACCTTATTTTGATTATGGCTGGGAAGTTACTGGCCACAATCTAAAGTGGACATGAAAAAAACTTCTACTAAAATGATGTAGATGAACAGAAAAAAGATGATGGTAACAAAAAATCAAATTGATTGTTCTGAGTATTTCTTAAGGAAAAGACAGATAAGAATTCAACTAGGCTTGGTCTATCTTTACAGTAGGGATGTATTACATCTACATCTGTCTTTCTCTTACTTTCTACCCTTCACATTCTGCACTAACAGATTTTGTTTACTGACAGATAACACATCGTACGAAAATTCAGCATTTACAGTGAAGAAATCAGTCCCACAACTCTTTTGCTTGTAGATGTCTTTCTCCCCACCCATGTTAACAAATTAAACTTTTGATCCTTCCAATTAGACCTTATCCAGTCATTATCATGCCACATTTAGGGGCTGATTATGCAGCTGCTGCATCTGAACAGCTTCATTCAAATCGGTAAGAAATGCTCACATGAAGCAACTGAAGAAATGGTGTTTGTATCCTTTGCAGAGTTGTCGATTGCTGCTTTCTCAGGGGCTTAGCATATTTATGTCTATCATCACTACATGATGTTAAATCTGCCTGTAGTTTGTGGTTGGTTTTCTTTTTTGCTAGAGTCTGATAGAAAACCCCATAAATCTGCAAATTTTATGAAAAAAACCCCAACAATTGGACCAGATTACACAGTTAAGTTAACTTGTCTAAACCAGATCTTAATTCTCTCTCAAGATGTAACATGTATTCAGACCGATTTAAAATAAATGACTGTATTGGAAAACAAAACAGACATCAGAGCACAAGCATAAAGGCAAATGTCAGCCCCTGGCTCTGAAACGACCGGGACCCTCAATCCGAGCTATGAAACCTTACATTTCTGCCTCAGTGCAGGCAAACGCACAGCACTATTTATAGCACAGCCTTTTACTACCCTTCTGTTAGAATAGGCTTCATCTGTGGATTTACATGACTAACCAAAAGCAAAAGCCTTTTGTACTTCATTTCCATAAGAGAAGGCCACTGTGAAGCTGGTGTTCACTGGGCTGAATTACAGAAAATATCAGTTACTAGAAAACCAGTTACTGATTCAAAGGCATCTGTTACCATGGCATAGGTCTCCACTTCCCTCTCCATGCCCCAGATTTAGCACCAATGATGGGAGCTTAGTGAAAACTCAGAACGAACAGGTCTTACTGCTGAAAAACAAAATGCATAGTCAAGGAAGACCAAATGTTTGCATGGCAACTAAGGAGTAAAGGGTTAAGACCTAGGAGATGGCTCTGAACCAATAAACAGCACAAAAGACTCCTATTAGCAAATCAAGAGCCCAATGTGTTCTCATTTCCCCCTTGTATCTTCAGTTAAACCCTTTGGGCCACAAAGTTACTGTTCCTGCCAAGGACAACAATCAGAGTGAGGCGATTATTTTAGATTCTGCTGCATACCCTGAAGTCTCCTGAAAATGAAAACCAACCCTCCCTTTGCTCTCTGATCTGATTTCCAGGGCAGGGCAGGCCCATCAGCTAGTCCCCTTCCTTTCATCTCGCTGTGCCAGCTGCAGCACCCAGGCTTTCCCTAGAGATGCCACTTTCTCACAGATGCCTGCCTCTTCCTGCCTTCCAGATGGCAATGAGCTTCTTAACAAGCTCCCTGATTTCTCTTTCCCCTTTGGGATTTCATTTCAATGTTATCTTGTCACATCTGTTTTTCTCCAGTTGGATGATGTGTAGAAGCACAAGATGTAATGCTTCTTCAAGAGGTTACCAACTTGCAGGTCCCATGACCATTTCAGACCTTCTCACTCCAGAATTGATCCGGTGCCGCAAAGATCACTAATGCTCTGGTGTTCCAGTGACAGCCCCTGCCCCAGCTGCTGAGCAGAGGTAAAGACCACTTTGCTGAGGCTTGCAGACTGCTTGTTTCCTTGTCTTGTTCTGCATCACTGAACTTACTCTTTTCTCCCTAGAGCTTTTCTGCAGGGCTTCTCAAGGATTCCTGGTGCTGTTACAGGGCTGTTTGACATGGCTCAGGAAGTAGGAGAATGGCTGGAGAACAGGGCAAGGAATTTGAGTCAGGCTGTGATATCCTTTCACACATGTCCTCTCTGACCTTCAGTGCAAAACTCCACCTCTTTGCTTTTTCCACCTCTAAATGGGGATTGTGATCCTTCTACAAGAAAGGTTTCGTGTAGCCAAATCCTTTACATTTTACCCCACTGCCTGTGAAGCGACTTGAGACATGAGTAGGGGCATGGTGCAACAGCAGCACTCTCTTATTCCCCTCATTGTGCTCAGATTTGCCAGGGGCAGATGTGGCCGTAACCTGAATGAGAAGAAGGGAGGAAAAGCCCTCTTTCCCATATTTTTTGTATGGGATGACAGTGGTAAATTCTCAGGGTGAGAATTTGGCTGAAGAAGATCCATGGAGCTGCCTTCCCATCTCCCTGGCTATAGTGCTGGTGCCCCCAGGGCTCTGCAAATGTGAGATTAAAGGAGAGGAACAAGGGGAATCAGCAACACCATGGAGCTGCAGGAGAGGGGTGTTATACCTCACTGAAGCCCCACAGTGGGGATTATTCCTCTCTCAGGGGCAGGAGAAGGAGAGATGTGGGGGCTAAAACATCTTGAGCCTCTTGATATCCTGTTGATATCCTATATCTATCCTTAGACCTGACTGTGATACTCTTTACACCAGATGGCCTTTCTGCAGTGTCCAGCACTGCTTTGACCTGCTGATGGCCACACTCTCCACTTTCATGAAACTAACTGAAAAAAACACCAGAGTAGGAAATGATACCAGTCATAAGGGGATGTTCTGCTTCCGCCCTTACTTCCAGTTTTCCACTAGGGATGGCAGCAGTAGTTATTCATTGCTCCCACCATGCAGCCAGAAAGCAGCTGTCCTTGGGACTTGATGAGCCAGGTGTTGAGCCTCTCAGAGTGATGTGGTGCCATGGTTCTGGAAAACGGCAATGTAGGAACTGATATATTGGTTGAACTGGTGACCTACCTGATCAAGCAGTCTATTGCTGTCCAGAGCTGCCAGCAGAGGAGGTATTTTACAAAGACACATGAAGATGCTATTGTGGATAATTATGCAGTGTCTCTTTGGAAGGAGAGGTACCTTTATAACTTCACGATAGTGATATGTCTTTATTTTGATGCAAATTGTTTGTATGGCTTGTTACCACCAAGGAAATTATTCCCACTTCCATAAATATTCACTTTTAGTGAGTCTTTTGAGGTTCTTTGCTGCAGTAATATCCTGTGTCTATCCATTATGCTTCACTAAAAGACAGGAAGAAAAAAATCCACCTTATGAGATGTAAGGGAAATGCTGAGGAAATTTTAGGTGTTATGTAATAGATTTTTAATTGGTCAGGCTCAAAAGGAAAGGTAAGAGAAAGAGAACATCCTGATGAGGTGTATTATATTGCCATGAGGCTGTTTGAAGGCTTTTGCCTTACTGTCTTGCCTGGCAGGCAGCAGGAGCGCGGTGTTATGCAATGGAGGTACTGGGAAACCTAGTTCAGAAAGCATTTGTTTCCAAATCACGTGGTGCTTTGTGCTCTGGTAGTTTTTAATCATTTCCTGACTGGCTTTATTCTGCTCCTGTATTCAAGGGTCAGCGTTGGAGAAATGGGTGCTGCCATGGCCAGGGCTTTGAGCAGCCGCCTGTGGCAGCATCTCAGCAGAAGAACTGCCTTAGATCCCCAGTGAATTGTCTAGTGCCAAGGTCTGCTCATTAGGTGTTATATCCCATGGAGGACAAGTTAGTTAATTTCACAAAATTTTGCTGTGGGCTCTATTTCAGTGACTGTTTTTGGTCCAAGAGCAGTGTCTGGTGGGCTTCTCAGCCCAACCCATATCTGCCTGAGTGTGGCCTCCACTTTGTCGAGCCCCCTCGTCTTAGGTCTCCTTGGGCTGTCCCTTCCAGAGCCATAGAATTACAGAGGAGTTGAGGTGGGAAGGCACCTCTGGAGATCACCTTGTTCAACACCCCTACTCAAACAGGGCCACCTAGAGCCAGTTGCTCAGGACCATCTCCAGATGGCTTTTGAGGAGGAAGACCTCCCTGGGTAACCTGCTCCAGTGCTCGGTAAAAAAGTGTTTCCTGATGTTCAGAGGGAACCTTCTGTGTTTCAGTTTGTGTCCATTGCCTCTGGTCCTGTCACTGGGTGGCTCTGTTCTCCCTTCAGGCAGTTATACACAGTGGTGAGAATCCCCCTAAGCCTTCTCTTCTCCATCCTGAACACGAGAAATATTTTCTAGAAATGTTACAGGTCACAGCAGTACCAGAACCACATTGGAGAAAGGTGCTAGGGTCAGGGACTGTCCCTTCTAAGCCCCACACCCTGCTGTGCCCCACAGCAGGCATGCATGGGTGCCTGCCTGGAGCCCAATGAACCTGGAGAACTTTTAGGACTATGTGGCGTCCAACAGGCAAAGAAGGGACATACAAGCCCTCCCACTGTGCATGGTGGCTTAGGGCTCAGAGGTGATGGAATGGTGGCGGGAGAAGTGGAGAGATTTCTTTGTAAGCAGCAGTACCAGCACATTCTGACAGAAACTGGTGCAGTGGCCTGAATGAGCTCCATGCACCTCCTTGCAGCAGGTACAGTGAAGCTACTGCTGCTGACAGTGCATGTGGACACTGCTGCTGACAGTGCATGTGGACACTGCTGCTTTTCTGTAAGTCCCAGATCACCCTTCTTTTTCCTGCTAGATGCTCCCATGAAGAGATAATTTCCTTTATGAAAGGTGGGGCACTGACCCAGCAAGTTTTCAACTGTGAAAAGCAAATGATTTAATATGTCTTTGTAGTCTGCTGTAGACCCCCAGCTGGATGAGAGCCTCTCAGGCTGGTGCTGTGCCAGAGTCACAGCCCCCATAGTTTTACATCGCCAATAGACCAGTCAGAAGCTATGGGCATCTGGAGAGACTTGAGTCCACCCCGAGGAAGTGTGTTCAAGTGGAAAAGGCACGTGCAGGACCGAAGGATACCTGTATTTTAGTTCTGTTTCTCCCACTCACCTGCTGCCTGCCTCCATGTGAACCAGCCCACCTCCTCAATGGCTGTTTGCACAGTACAAATGTCACTTGTTGGAGTATCTTCTGCTCCATCTATCCAAAGATGGGTGCAGGAGAGGAGCCCAGTTTGTGACCGCTGTTTCTGTCCAAGCTTGTGCTAGCTTCAGGGACCATTCCCGCCTGTGACTTAAAGATCTGATGAAAATTAGCAAATACTCTTCATCGGGAGAGCTCCATCAGCAACACGTGTGATAACAACTCACCACTTATCTTCCTCTCCTGCAGCTATTATCAGACCTTCCTTGTCATTTTAACAGCGAACTTCCCCTGAGGACCTACCACCTGCAGAAGGGCTTGTGTGCTGCTGAGGTGCTCTGGCTGTCATTAGGCTCTGACTCTGCTCTTGACAGTGGTGGATGAGAGTTTTGCAAGTCTGGGATAAGATCGGATCTTTGCGGAGGGTATTCAAACCCCTCCAGTGTTAGAAAAGCTACAGTGCTTACAAAGCACAACTTCCACTTCTGTACAATTTATAATTTCCTTTAATTTCTTAAAGCATTCTAATTTTTACACCATTGTGAAAGGATCTTTGTTTACAGTGATTGCAGAGGGTAATATTTCTAGCATTGGTAACCATGGCAATGAATAATTCTATTCTCAGGAACTGTGCCAGCTGCACTAATGCCTTATAGTAGCACTCAAGCAGTTTGCTAATGAGAGACTTCTCATTTATTGTAGGACGACATTTTCCCGTGTCCACACATTAGCCTGTAATTTCTTAAAAGCACATTCTTTATCAGTAATATGTGGGAAAAAAACCAAAACAAAATAAAACAAGCAAATCTCAGTTACATAGCTCTTCCTGCATGTAACGTTTTCCTGCTTTTTTCTTGGAGACTGTATTATAAGATATATTATTTAAGGAAACTTACAGTGTGCAATAGTCTGGTTTGGTTTTAATACCGCCTTCTAAAATAAGGATGTGCTTAGGATGCTCTGGAGCAGCTGTTTCTTACACAAAAAGACACCACTGTGTAAACTGATCTAGTCAAAGATATGTGACTTCTATCACTAGAGGAAGGATTTTAACTATTTTTAAGGATTAGTTTTAGAAAGAATTTTATTTGAGTAAAGAATAATTTCAAATTGTATTATTTTATACAAATATATATTCCATCTTGGAGTTGGATCACTTCAACACTAAAGCATTGAAATTGATTAAAATATTGTTCTCATCTATGTATGAACATGATTACTGTATTTGTAAAAAATTACAGAAAGTAAGTAAAATATGTATTTTTACTTGTGTTATTATTTAAATGCAATTTAAATTACTTTAACAATAAATGTTCCAAATGAATTACTCTTTTAGTTTATATGATTTAGGGTATGTTCAGTAGAAACCCTTAAGGAATAGCTAAACAGCAAGGCCTGCCATTCAGTAGACTGTGGTCTCAGTGTACAAAAACAACCAGGTGGAATAAAGCATCCTTTTCTGTTTTTGGAATCACAGAATCACAGCATGGTAGGGGTTGGAAGGGACCTCTGAATATCATCGAGTCCAACTCCCCTGCCAGAGCAGGACAAAACTAGAGCAGATCACGCAGAAATGCATCCAGACAGGTCTTGAAAGTCTCTAGAGGAGGAGACTCCACAACCTCCCTGGGGAGTCTGTTCCAATGCTCTACAACTCTTACAGTAAACAAGTTCTTCCTCACGTTGAGGTGGAACTTCCTATATTCTAGCTTGGATCCATTGCCCCTCGTCCTATCACAATGTACAAGTAAAAAGAGGTTGTCCCTGCCTTCTTGATGCCCAGCCCTTATGTATTTATAGACATAAATTAGATCCCCTCTCAGTCTTCTTCTCTCCAGAGTAAAAAGCCCCAAAACATGAACAATCCCACAGTCTCTTATTGAAGATTGAAATCCTTAGGAAAGATTTATGGAGCAGTTGTTGAACTGAGCAAAGTTTTTTTGGAATGGTTGTAGCTTGAGGGTTTCTAGAAAAGCATTCTTAGCCTTGTGTCTTTGATCAGAGAGAAAAGTGAATGTGTCCACATAAACAGCACAGCACAAACCTTCAGTTTTTTTCATGTCACAAAGCGCATTGATCTCTTTTCAGTGATTGGTGATTTGATGCTCTAATTAGTGGGCTCTGCTGTCACCAGT
Source organism: Actenoides lindsayi (assembly GCA_025331215.1). Taxonomy (NCBI): domain Eukaryota; kingdom Metazoa; phylum Chordata; class Aves; order Coraciiformes; family Alcedinidae; genus Actenoides; species Actenoides lindsayi. The sequence continues at coordinate 186,834 of WTSP01012311.1, read as the reverse complement.
CTCTAAGTGACCGACATCTGCCCAGAACCAGTTGTTGTGTGGCTCATGCAGCACAGACTCTCCCTCCACAGGGTTCCCTATCATCACCCATTCGTGCTTTGCTCTCCAGAAAAGATCCTCAGCATACAGCCCTAAACACAAACCAAGAACCACCAGCTACAGTTTCCAAACAGGCTCAATCTGAGTTGACAAACGAGAAAAATTCCCCCCCAAATTCTGCTCAGCCTGAGATAGCTTGATTTTTCTGCAGCTCAGTAACACCCCCACCTCTTTAGCATTTGAAAAAAGTAGGTCAGTTCTGACATGAAAACAGCCAGGAAAAGATGTAATGATTTTCCACCAAACTGTCACAACTCGGCAGCTGACTTTTTTCTTCCACAGTTTCTTTTTCTTTCAGCTAAGATGGTTCCATGGGTTTAACTCAAATGATCTAGTCACTTGAGTCTTCCTCTGCCCCCTGAAACTATAAGTATTCATTTTGTGAAAATTTACAGCTCATTTGCTTCTCTCCCTCCATTTCATGCCAGTGTGGACAGCCACCAGGAGAACTGGTCATCCCAGATAGGGACACTCCGTCCCAGTGGGCTCACCCCCCAGTTCTGCTTAGCATGGAAGCAGGGCACCAGCTCTTGTGCAGCAGAGTCCAGCCTGAACACACATGCCAAGGGTGGGGGTACCACAGATGAACCTGATCCCTGCTGGCCTGCAGGTTTCCTCCCACATGCATGAAGCTGTGCTGTCTCCTCTCCCCACGTTCACTGGAAGCTTAGAGGAGATTTTCCAAAGGGATGATGGCACAGGAATAGTTTGTGTGCTGCTGTGCGCTGGCCAGATGAACCCAGATGGACCTGATGGCAAACTTGCTGAACCCTGCTGAAATTGCCTACAAGAGAAACGATGGCTGACACTGAGCTGCTGACCTGATCTAAACCCTGATCCTCCCAGCATTTGCTGCTATTTTCATGGCTATCCCAGATAGCTGCTGCAACACAGGAATGCTGGTTTTGGGGGTTGTTTCTCTCTCTCTCTCTCTCTCTCTCTCTTTTTTTTTTTTTTATGAAAGATGTACTGACAAAGAAAGAACTACAGAAAAGGAAAAGAAAAAAATGGGTGAGAGAGAGAGTGTTACTTCGTACAGCTCTTCCAGGTGACAGATACCCAAGCCTAGGGTCCTCAGAGGTGTAAATCCAGCATGTACTTCTTATGATCCGTGAAGTTACCCTTAATTCACGCTGATGTGTGAGCAGTCCTGGCAGAGCTGCTGCACTAGTGCTCAGGGAACAGGGAGATTGCACTAGGATTAGAAAATAAGGCTGTCCTGGAAGGGGAGATTTATACAAATTCCTGCTGGGTTTGGGTGCCTGTGATGGGACCAGAGATTCGCATGGTGTTGTAGTTGTTCCTCCTGAGTGAGCTGAGCTGGGATCTTGCCTCTCAATTTTCTGCGGGCAACAGCTCTCTGCAGAAATCCTCTCTTCTCTTTCAGGTGTGGGGATGTAGTGCCCAAATAGTTTCCAGTGTGGGGACTCACACCACAGAGGGTTAAAGTGCTGTAATTTCTGAGGCAGTCTTCAGTTTATCCTTTTCTGCTGCTCATTAGAAACAATTAATTTCTAGTGCTGTGCTCTCCTGTCAGCTTGTGCCACCGTCATGGGCCAACTCATCCATGAGGAAGCAGCTGAGCATCCCACACTAACCAGCGCCTCCTCAGATGTCTCACTTCATTCTTGTTCCTCAGAGGTGGTTTGTGTATGTATGTGCATGTACATAATATATTGATGGCAGTCACATCTAAGGCCCTACATCTAGATGCAGTTTAAAAGATGTGAGCCATTCCCCAGCACCTGGGAGCTCTGTAATTGCTCTATAAGAGCCTCTGTAAGAGGACTGAAGAGGAATCAGCACACTGATTTGGGAAGTTTTCTCTAATAGCTCTTTTCCTGAACATCATAGCCAGCTGTAGGTGATGTAAAACATTGTCATACCTACCCAGAGACCTCTTGTTGTGGACTAATTGTCACCAATCTTTGGCATCCCTAAGACCATAGGAGGAGTTATTGCTTAGCTAGGTCAGAGGATGGTTTTCGACACCCTTCTGCCACATACATTATTCTTGAGCCTTTGCATAAACCTGTTTTCCCTTCAGAGCTATGGCTGATGTAAAGGAGCTTGAGTTCTTGATTTAACTGCTGGTTTTACAGGTAGCACTATCTGTCTGAGCAGTCCCTAGCACATGAGCTGCATGTTGCAAGGCAGCTGCCAGCAACCAAAGCAGTAGTAGTCAGTCTAACTTTTTCTCTCTTGTCTACTGATTGATCACCTGTAATCCAAACCCCAGTCAGCAATCACCTGAGATATTACTGTTATTTCTACAGCAGATCTGTCTCTCCTGAACACCCCAGAAAACCTTCACAAAACATGTGGGAGACACTGAAACTATCACCTGGGAAAAGATCAAATATAGTTACACTGGGCCAAAAAGGTATGATATTATCATGCAAAAGTGCATATCCCCATTGAACTTGACACTACTTGTCCCACCGGAGACCCAGAGAACTGTGGTATCCGCTGCTTGATTTGTTTGTCAGCCATGACTTTTATTTCTCATTTTCACCAAACTAATGTTTTGGGTTTGTTTTTTTTTTTATTTTCCCTTAGAGAGTCTGTTCACCCAAACTGCAAAAAGCAGGTATTAGGATGCTGCTGTATGATAAAGATGTTTTACAATTGATTTGTATTTCTAGCATTAGAAATATGTCTGGAGGTGGCCCATGAAGAATCCTTGCTGGGCACAGGAGCTGCACAAGAGTTCCCAGCCCAGACAAGCTGAGAGAGGTGTCTGTCACTCCTGGCATAACCATGCCTTGTGTAACAGCTTGGAGCAGTAATCCTTAGACCTGCACCTACACAACTCTACTTTGTACTACATCCTACCTTTTTCCACACTTGCCTACTCGTGCTCCCATCTCTTTTTAACTTATGATGTATTTCAAGTGCATTCTTGAGAGAATTTCAGATTATTCTTGAGACCTGCTATAACAAATAGGATTGCAGTGGAGATTTCTACTACAGTCTGAGCTTTTTCCATTCTGCTCCCCGTGAAACAGTCACTTTGAAGGGCTTTGCCAGGGCCTTTGGGAGTCGTGGGGGATTGCAGCTCTGACACCACCTTTTTGCTGCCTCCTTCCTACTGGTGGAGTAGGCAGAGTTCACCCAGCCGCTCCCTGATGCTATGTGGATGAAACGCACTGCTGCCTTGCCCTGCTGCCCTGCCACGCTGCCAGCACCCACTGGCTGCTCAGGAGCTGAGTTCTGCTCCTGTTCCTGTCTCTGAGCTGAGGAAGAAGCTTATCAAAGGCAGAAAGATGTCCTTTTGTATAAAACTGTTTTGACTTGTGGCAGGCACAACACATTCAAGCACTGAAAGGCTTATTTAATAACTACCCCTGAGGAGTGCAAGCTGCACCCATAGACCAAAAGCAGGTGCTGGGGGAATGGTATTGGCAGTGTCTCCTTGCTCTCCCACAGCCGGTGAGCCCAGGAACCGAAGCCCAGGAGCTGACCCTCGGCAGCTGGCATGGCAGGAGGGACAGCAGACGAGGGCAGACCCGACTTCTGCGTGCAAGCTGCCATCTCCTCGCCTCGCTAAGCTGGTGTGCTCCCTGATGCATGCACCTCTCAGGGACCTATCGATGCTGCTGCCTTCTCCCACCGCTGCCAGAGCCCTGCACTGATCCTGCCCCAAGCTGCCCCCCATTCCCTCTGCAGCTCCGAGTGGCGTGTACAGGGGAAGAGACCTCACAGGGATGGGGGGAGAAGGAGTTCAAAGGCTTGTAGAGCAGAGGCTGCAGAAAGAGGAGTGGTGGGGGATTAATAATAGATTTTTCACAATGGGGAAAAGGAATTTTTGCATGTGGAAAAAACCCACTCATCTACTTAAAGCCTTCTCAGTTTGGAGCTTTTCTGCTTGCTTGGTGGCTAAATTCCCACTCCTGCAGTTTATATGCAGGTAGCAGTCTCACGCAGTGTCTTTCCTGTTTAGGATCAGGAATTACTGCTTTCTCCCAGTACTGAACACAGCCCTGGGAAGAAATTGCATCTCCCAAGTGCAATATTGCCTTTTTTTTATTATTATTTTTTTTATTAATGCTATTGCCATTATCTTCCAGCTGCTGTTGAGGAAGAGTCTGGAATAACTCATGACACTCTCCAGTTGTTCCTCACAATGTCTGGCTTGGCCTGAAGTAAATGGGGAGATTTGCCACAATCCTGCCTGGCTGTTTGCGTTTTGTAAGCCATGCAGAGAAATAGGTAGCCCAAGTACACAGAGGGGGCTAAGCCCCTTTTCACAGGGGCTGAGGACCCCATGCTGCCCCTCCTGCCAAGAGCACCTCATGGGTGGGAGATGCTCCACTGGAGGGGTTTGCAAGGGTGGCCAAGTGATGGGCCCTGATGTGATGACTGCTCTGCCTGGCTGCTGTGCAGGGCTGTGACTTGCCCCATCTTGCTGAAGGGAAACTGCCCTGCTGTGGTGTGGGCAGCCATCTGCATTGCCAAGGTGGGAGGATGGGAAGTGAAGACCATTGGGTGGGGGGAATACGACTATTTACCTCTTGTCTGCTAGTAAGTCTGCCCAAGTGATATGTTCCTCAAAAGAGTCTGCTTGAATAAGTGGGTTATGCTTAGAAATCAATTGTAACGCAAATACAATAGAATACAGCTCTTTCGTGGCACCCCAAGCACTACCCTTCTTTGGCTTGCAGGACCACAGTTTTTACTTAATGTCCACGGTGGTCATTTGGTTTTGGAGCCGTGCAGGGCTGCAGTGAGCCTGTTGTGGACAGATTGCCCTATGCAGGGCTCAGGGGCTGTAGACTTGACCAAAAAACAAACAAAAAAATCAATGAAGAAATAAGGATAGCCTGGCCATTATCCATTGATTTCCATTATAAAGGAGCACCATAGATCGTGGCAGTATTTCAGTGATGTAAACCAGTCCTGTACTCACAGACAGAATTTGGCCCTCTGTGTCCTGGCACAGAAAGTGGAGGGAAACTGTGGAAGTAGGTCTATCAAGGTGAGTGCATTAACTTCATGTTTTGGGACGTAATTCTCAGAGTTAAAATGCACAAACAGAGATTTTACACTGAAATCTCTGATTTCCTCCAAATTCTCTTCTTTTGTGCCTTCTGCATGTGAGCCTTTGTCAGTCAATAGCTACACAGCATTTTAGAGTGTGTCTTTTTTGTAGTGGTCCTTTCAGCTGTCATGCTCTGATCACATTCAGTCTAGATGTATAGAGCATTTATTGTTTGCTCTGGGAGTTTTTCAGTGAATGTTTCATTTAATATCCAGCCTTACTTGCCATTTGTCAGCAAGATCAACATCCTGTTGAATTTCACTCGGAGCAACCTCAGTACCTCAGTTATAGGTCCACATCTCATTTCATCAATAGCTGCAAATAGACCACAAGAGCGTCTGTGTTAGTCATGTATACAAGTGAAGACAACAGAAGTCTAAATACGGCCCGTAATGTAAATTACCCTCTTTTTCCTTTCCTTCTCTTCTCAGGCCGTGACCCATATTTCCCCCCACATCTCATCTCTAGTAAAGGTCTTGAGCTCCATCTAAGGGTGTCCTGTCAGGGGGAAAAGATAATTATGTTTGCTTTGCTCCCTTGTTTGTGCTGCATGGGGCAGGCGTAAAAGGTTTCCCCTTACCCAATAATGTTCCCTTACTTTCTTTTTATCATAACTCCAGGGCTTGTCCTAACAGACTTGCTGGATAACTGAAGTAATACAGATACACAGGAAAACTTCTTTGCCGAGAGGAGTAACGACTTTTCATTAAGACTATTAATGTCCTTTGGCCATTTTTATTCTGTTTCATTGAAATGCCTGCAAATATGTAGGAAAAAATATACTCTTGTTAAATGTTTGGATAATTCTGCCATCTTAGATAAAACCTGGGCAATCACTATGTAAGACATCCTGAAAATTCTTCAGCAAAAAAAGGGAAAGCCAAAGTTGACATTTTACACATATTTTTCTTTTAGAGCTATAAGAAGCAGTCCAAATCCTCTTATGCCTTATTTTTCTATAGAAATAAAAGCACAAGCAAGAGCACAAGCCAATTTTTGTTGTTGTTTTGTTTTCCTTGGTAGGTCACTGCTAACAGAGAGTTTTTTGAAATCCCAGCAACTGCTGCTAATCCTGACCTGATTTGGAGTCTTTTCAAAGCACACAAATAAAAACCAGGTTGACAAAGCTCAGCTCAGAGACTGGTTTGTTTTCATTTTTCTCAACTGGGACTGCCACAGCATCAGAAGAAGCACCACCAGACCGATCAGCTAGCAGTGTTGTTTTCAAGAATACTTTATTATTCTGGAGCAGAAGCATCAAATCCTATAAACGTCCTGGGATTGTTGGTGTGTTGGCCATGGCTGTAGCAATTGCTGTACGTGAGCACTGATCTCCAGAAGTGCTTTTCCTTTCCCTCTTAGCATTTTCTTAAGTTTCCTCTTGCCAATACCCATGTTCACCTTTAGTGCCTCCAGCACTGTTCTTCCTTAGTATTTGTTTCCTCTTCTGCATACTCCTGCCTGTTCTTTCAAGGGGAATTGAAGCTCTTTAGAAAGCTCTGGGAAAGGGCTTCCCTTTTGCTACAGAGGCCACAAATTTGCCCTATTTCTCCCACATTATAGCATGGCTCCAGCCCCATTTGTTGTCAGTCAATCTGGCAGGATGGATAACACGAGGAGAGCAGATCAGAATGGGCAAATGAATTGCTGTTAGAGCACAGTAATAAACATCCTGTCTATAAACACACCTCACATACATATTCCATTTCCTGCAGAGTTTGCCATTTAAGCACGAGGCAATCTGTATTCTGACAAGAAGCTGGGCACGATGGGGAAGGAGGAAGAAGGATGATGAAGGCACAGTTCATGACAGTGTTTAATTTAACAGCATATGCTTGTGTGGATGTGTTTCAGGATTTTGTTGCATCACAAAAAAAACCCATCTCAGGTCCTTTTGGGACACAGATGAAATTTCACTGCTCTTCCCAACCCTTGTCTCTAAATTAAGAGTTTGTTTGTTGCTTTGTGGTTTTTTGTTGTAGTTGTTGTTGTTTGGGTTTTTGTTTGTTTTTTTTGCTTGTTGTTTTGGTTTGGTTTTGGTTTGGTTTTGGTTTGGTTTTGGTTTGGTTTCTTTTTAAGTCATGAATCTCACTGAAATACCAGTATCCTATGACCTGCTCTCTCTACTGCTCCTCCTGTAATTGACTCTTGGGTCCTTTCTCAGAAGTGAGCACTGCCAGTCTTATTACTGCCTCCCCTCTGCACATCATCCCTTTCACAAAGTTTCTCCACTTGAACTGGAGAAAAGAGATTTCCTCCCTGAAAGAACTGAATTTTATCCCCATCACAGAGCTCTTACTACTATGTAGTACACAGCAATCATCTAATATCTGTCTTCTTTATCCATAAAATGAAAGCATTAATATCCCCATCTGTCAAAGATTACATGTAAACATTAATTCCTCACAGGATATGATGGAGAGCCACATTCCGTTTCATATAAGCCCTGCTACCCATTCTATCCTAATGCCTGATCCAGGGCAGCAGCCTTGAAGAGCATTTCAGAAAATATTTACACACTACTGATTCGTTCTCACATAAAGGTAAATACATACATAAATATATACTTGAATAGGGGTTTCCACAAGTCATCGTGTACTCAGTATCTGAACAATATTTTAGGGCCATTAAAGGGAAGCTGATTTTAAGGAACGGCAATGATTTCTAACTCTGGGGCTGTTTTCCAGCAAACAGATTACACGCCTGCAGCCCTATGCTGTTTCCCTCACACATTTTGGATTCTCTCAGCTCGAAACCTTGCTTGGTGCGCATTTTCCATGGTGACTGTCATTGGTGCATTAATTCTAACAGCTCCAGGGTAAATGCTATCTGCATCTTCCTGAGGCTCCATAGCATTTGATTTGTCCTCATCTACATAATCCATCTGTCCTCCCAATCTGAGAGCTGTGTGCAGCCCTAAAGTGCCAGGGAGCATGGGCTCAGTGCACTGCTCTGAAAGTCATGGACAATAACCTTGCATAATTTCTGGCTTTTTTTCTTAGCATCTGATTAAATTACTGTGATTCTGTGCATGAGTCATGTAATGGGTGCCTGTTTAATGTACGGCTCCTCAACCATGCCGCCTGTTTCTAAGAGGTGATGGATATCAGTAAATAGAGTTACAGGTGCCCAGTTTGTCTCAGGATCTCATCTGAAGTAGTGTGATAGTACCTTGGTGTGACCAAAACCCACAGGCAGTGTCTCTTTGCCTCTGAGCATGGGGTGCAGTCCAGCCTATGAATGCCAGTCCTTCATGTTGAGGACTTCAGCAGAATCTAAACCAGAGGGAACCATCAGCCCAGACAGGGACACCATCAAGGCAGACAATCTGTGTGTGGGGATGCTGCGGTCAGGGGCCCAAGCATGCCACCAGTGATGCAGCCTCCCTGGATCCAGCCCTCAGTGGTCATGGGAGCACAGGCAGTCTCCATCAGATTTGCTCTGGTCTACAGGTCCAACTGCCCACTCAGATTTCACACTGGGCCTCATCTTAAGTACTGGAAAAAATAAATCTTTTTGGTGTGACCTTCTTTCAGTGAAGCTCATTAAGTCTTTCTCCCATATAATATCAATTTATTTAGAATCAGAAAAGATCTGTGGTATCTGATCCACATGGGATAGAGAAGCTGACATCCTCTTTCACCACCACAGAAACATCTGGCTCTGGCTTATTTGTGGCAGGCGTTTAACCAGGCACTTACAGTGTACGTGTCTGTGGATGTGTTTGCAAAGTGGAAACTCTCCTCACGTTCCTCAGAGCCTGTTGCTGTTGGATTTATTTTTTTTTAAATCCAGATCTTTTTTTTTTTTTTGGGGGG
>WTSP01012311.1:122354-177776 GCA_025331215.1 Actenoides lindsayi | reverse complement strand
TGGGGGGGGGGTGGGTGGGAAGGGGATGTTTTTATTCAGGTAGGCATGGCTGTAGGAAGACAGAAGGCTGAGGACAAGAAGTAAAACATGAAAGCATCCAGAATGTTGGATCTTAGGGAAAGATGCATAAAGATGCTCAGTACAATTATGCTTGTTGAACAAACCTAAAGCTTCCCCTGATAATATGCAACCTACAGGGCTACTCTGTAGAGAGCAAGCCAGACAAAGAGAAAGAGGATGCATTCACTTAGAAGTTGACTAAAACCATTTTTGCTTCTCATTATCATTTTATGGCAGTTGCTGCTACTTTAAAACTCTTCCAGCAAGGACAAAGCGATTTTTATTCCAAAAATTTTTTGTCTGCAGCACACTGTGCTTCAGCCAGCAGGCATGACCCAGAGTCTTGCAATCTCCTGTTTTGAGGGCATGAGGAGGACTTTGAGGTGAGTGCTGTACCAAATGTGTGTAAACAGCTCAGCACCTTGCCCTCAGGCTTTGTCTCTCCTCAAGTGAGTGTGATGCTACCTCACTAGAAGCGCTTTGAAGTCCTTGTTAGGGAGTCATTCTGGAGTTGTTCTGTGTTATTGAAATGACAGTTCTGTGCTGAAAATTTCCTTGCAACTCACTCTCTTGCCAGAGCAGGCATTACTGGTTGGTTCCCAGGTTTGCACGTCATTCAGGTCTGTGCTAACCTTATCTCTTCATTGACTGCTTCAACACTGCTGGAAAATGGATGTGAGAGGAGACCAAAATAACTAGGACAGGAAACAAGTACTGGGAAATAATAGCTTGTATGTAAAGAGGGCCTCTGAGGAATCACAGGGACATGGGTGGTAGATGTGCACCTGGCAATTAAGGAAAATGAAAAACACGTGAAATTTCATGTTGATGGTTCTTCTCCTGACGCCCACACCTCCTGGGAGTAATCAGCCCTTGAAGCTGTCTGCCCTGGAGAATCCTCAGCTCACAGTTTCCTAGCTACAAAAGCCAGCAAGGGATTTGGGTTGTAATCAAGCCTGTAGCTTGCAAGGATTTTTATCCATAAATCTTTGAGCTTTTTTTGGTGGCAGGGAAACACTGCTCTGGTGCCTCCACAACCTCCCTCCTGATGCATTAACCATGCATGTGAGGCCGCATGGGGTCCATGTCCTTAGGATGTCACTAGGCAATCAAGATGTTAGTCTCCTAATGGACCGTTTAGTTCAAGAGCTTCATAAGCAACACAACTGCTGGTGCACAGCAGCAAGGCCACCTCTCTCCCCCCTGGTGTCCCCCGGGACCAGCTTGCAGCACACCAGCTACCTGGGTTGATTTGGGATAATTGGTCTGTCTGATCTAGGAGAGAGGGTGCACACCTGACAACAGGAGAATTTGAGGATGAAAGAGACAATTTTATGGGTCACAAAATCACTGCAAGAGTGAAGACTGGCCTATTTCCAGAGGTAAAGAGGAAAAGTGATTTTGAAAGGACAAGCTGGAGTCAAAAGGAGAAGCTTTTGCAGTCCAGTGCTCTCTTCACCAGATTGTGTAGGTTTACAGCACATCTGCACAGTCCCATGACAGACAGTTCACATCTCATAGGTATAATTTTAATCCTAGATGCATCACTAGAGTAAGCCAACTGGTTCCCTTCAAGAAGAAACCCACAGCCAAGGGTCTGCATTCTTCTTCATCTACTCATCCTCAGAACGCCTGCCCTTGGGCAATATCATCCCATGGTGTCAAACCTAGCACAGGGCTCTACTGTGCATCAGGATCCTCTTTTCTTCCTCTAGGGCGAAAGGACAGGACACCCCCAGCTCTCTCTTTCCCACTTCTCCCATGGCTCAAGGACACAAATTACCTCTACTCTGTTCCAGCCTTTCCTCGAAGGATTTCCAGGGAGCCTTGCAAGGCACAGTGTTGGCAGGCAGAGGTGAGTGGACCTGGCTACATCCCATCCCCACTGTGGTGAAGAGAAGCCAGGCGTGTTTTTGGCACTAGGAGAGAGTGGATCCTGAGACAGAGCAGGGCCAGACCCCCAGCAGGGAAGAGAATGGAAAGGAACACAAGGCTGCTCTGGATACAGTGGCAGTTGCTATCAGCTAATAATACTCCTGGTTTTAGACATTTTCTGTGTTTTGGATTGCGAAATGTATCACAGTGTTGATACATTCCCCATCAGTAAGGACAAAAGCATTGCTGCAGCTTGGGATCACTGTGTTTGTAGGTGTGTTACCCTGGGGTGGTTGTTTGCGATTTTAAGACGGTTGTGCTAATGTCTTTGGGTCAACCTGCCCAAATTCAAGTTCCACTGCTGAACCACATGCTTTCTGGACTTCAGCCAACACTGTGCGACATGACCAGCGCCTGTCTTTGTGCTTTGATTTTAGGAACGCTCTTTACCAGAGGGAAAACAGATGCTTCCCATCCAGACTAATCAGGGAACAAGTTTCACCCAGGGGATGCATCTATTTAAAGACAGTTTAAATGTAATCAAATTGGTCAAGTTTGAGGACCAGCAGAGCTCTGCCATGAGGGACAAAACAAGAGGAATGAATACAAATATTAAAATCTGTGCTCACACGTGATTCTGGGGACTGCTGTGCACTTTACTACGAACTGAAATACCCAGAGGATAAAACAGCAGCTGGGATTAAAACAAAGATGGCATCAGTCCAAAGTACTAGTAAATCACGTGGGATTATTACTTTGCTAGACATTTTACTGGTGTAGAAAGAAAAGAAAGTAGAAACTGATTTCTTCTAAACAAAGGACTTAAGTAGAATCTCCAGCAAAATGAAGCCTTCATCCTGCAAAATCTCTATCTGGTTCTTAATCCTAAAATTAACAATGTATAAAGCTCTAAACTCATTGTTTCCAAATAGGATATGGATCTGACCAGGGCTGCACCAATCCAGAAGGGATTATTTCCTTCATGCAGTATGACATACAAAGGGTGGAAAATAATCAAATATACACAGATTTCTTAACTATAATATTTCCTTTTCTGTTTAGACAGATGTTGAATGTGAACATCAAGGAAAGCAAGTATTGGCCATGTTAGAGGAGAAAGGCGGAAGAGGTGAGGAAGAAGGAACACATGGGAAAAAAATAAGATATAAAAGACAGCCTTAAAAATACACTGGGGCAGAAGTGTCAGAACAGTCCTTAAAATAACCTGACTGATGCATGTGATGAATGATACAGAACTAGTGCTTTCTGTAAGCAGGTGTCTGGATGAAGCATTCCCCTTTAACTGTATTCCTTGGGAGTCTTAGGTCTGGACCACTTGCTAGACACCGGCCACATCTTGTAGCTGGCACCATATAACAACAGATGTTTACGAACATCCTCCGAGAAATGAATGTGTGCAACCCAAACTCCCAGTAAACACATCAGGATCCCCAACAGCATCAAAGCAATTGGAAGATTGTGTTTTCATAGAATCATGGAATGTTACGGGTTGGAAGGGACCTTAAAAGATCATCTAGTCCAACCCCCCTACCAGAGCAGGATCACCTAGACCAAGTCACACAGGAACATGTCTAGGCAGGTTTTGAATGTGTCCAGGGAAGGAGACTCTACAACCTCCCAGGGCAGCCCATTCCAGTGCTCCATCACTCCCACAGTGAAAAAGTTTTTCCTTGTGTTTACCCTAAACCTCTTGTGCTCCAACTTACTCCCATTGCCTCTAGTCCTAACATTGGATGACATTGAGAGAGTCTGGCTCCATCCTCCTTACACTCGCCCTTAACATATTTATAGACATTATTGATGTCCCCCCTCAGTCTCCTCTTCTCCAGGCTAAAAAGACCCAGCTCTCTCTGCCTCTCTCGTGCAGAGCCAGACTGAAGAGCAATTAGATGTGGACCAATACTGACTCCCTGGATGTCTGACCTGCTTTCTCATCTCAATGCTGTGGCTGTGATAACTTTATTGAGAACAGGAAGTAACTATTTTAAAAATGAAAACTAAACTATTCCCACTTATCTCCATACACCTTTGTAAAGGCAAACAGTATGTTTTAGAGGTAATTAGGAAATCAGCTACTCTATAGGTTTTTAGTCACTATGGTTGAATGTGGCTTGGGCTTTGCTTTGCTAAAAAGCACAGACTGAGAAGCACAGATTAATCCCATGCTACTCTTTCTTCAAGGCTCCGGCACGAGTCATTCAAAGGGAACTGTTAGTACAGACTGCAGTGAACCTTGCATTAATTGAGCTCACTGCAAGGCAGGCGTAAAAAAAAAAGTGGCTGTAAGTCAAGCATCGCTTGAGAAGGGGAATGTGAGTATTCTGGTGTGAGAGAAAACTGGCCACAGCCTCTGGCCCAGATTTTTGCTGAATTCATTGCCTAACATCTTCCTAGAGCCAAAGTACCAGGAGTCCAAATGTCTGAGTAGGACATGGGAAATGGATACCGTGAAAGCCTCCATCTGCATCACCGCAGTGACTAATTGTGAAGGACATTTCAATGTAATGCCATGCATATGAAGTCGACAACAAATATACCTATCTTAAGATTTCATATCATCCCTTGTCACGGTGTCTAAGCCCTATACAGTCAATACTACTAGGAAGCTCTAGTAAATAAGTGTAGCATAATCCATGGCCTTCTCACCTTGCTGTGGTAGGAGGGCTTCAGGTTTTCTGCTTTTTTTTTCATCTCTTTTAAGTCCTTCTCTGCTTGGTGATCCGGTTTTACTGGGTAATTGTGCTCTGCATGGAGAGAAAGCTTTTGAAGGCAGTTGATGATCAGCAACTAGAATCCTCAGTTTCTTTTAGAAATGATTCAACAGCCCAATCCTTTGACCCAAAAGGTAAGTTTAAAGCATAATAAAAATGAGAGGACATTAGACTGTCTCTTTCTTTATAGCTTCACGCTCCTAGGGGCATGCATCTATAACCAACAAGATTCAGAATGAAATTCAGGTCCTGCCTTTGCCTTTGTGGAGTCTCTGGAGCATTTTTCGTGCAGCCGTGGCCACGGATCCCTTCGCTAAATACTCTGTGCAAGTCACAGCCACGGATCTGTAATTTGTTTTTTCACCGATGTAATGACATTCACCGGGAAGCACATTAGGTAAAAATAGCCTGGGCTAAACGTCGTTCTTTCAAAAACTTGCAATTTAACCTGGGTGTCAGTAGATGGCAGCAGTAAAGCACAATTAGGGCCTTTTTTCTCCACAGGCTTTTGTTTCAAACCATGTTTTTGTTTCAAACCATGTTTTTGTTCCAAAACGAGGAAGAATTTTTTAAAAGATGCCCTTTTTAACAGTGGCATCAAATGTGACAAGCGCCCTTCCAGTAAATATGAATGCATGTCTGCCTTTCATCCTAATGGAAAGCAGTATCAAGAGCAGAATATACCTTACTATATGCAAGCACACTTTCAGAAAAGTTGTGTTGCTCTATTTTTGTCACAAAACTAGTGTTCCAATTCTTCCATAAGAAAAGATAGCATATTTTTGTAAATGTCCTTATATGTAATTATCCAATGATATACAGTGATTACAGTGAATATTTACTGAATTTCAAGGATCATTTCTTTTAAATAAATAATAATAATTAAAAAATCTGTTTGTCTTGGAAGCATTTCTCCTACTGAAAGCTCAGGAAAAGCAGAGAGTCTGCAGTGGGAATATTCACCAGCTGATGAATGTTCAACAGTTTCACTTCACCTCGAAGGCCTTTGGCTGTGAGTCTCTCAGCTTCTCCCATAGCTTAGCAGGGTGTCAGCTCTCAAAGGACACAGCCGAGATGCCAAGGGAAAAAGTGCATTTGATTGAGGCTGCTATTGCAGAAAGAAAAGCTGAGGAGTGAGGCATTGTCACCAAGTCTGTGTCCTCTTCTGCAATAATAACTTAGTATAGTTACTAGACCATAAGATTTAGCATCTGACATGACTCTCGATGTACTTGCTGAGTTTTGGCATGGCAAATTCTGCCCTTCTTCAAGTTCTGACCTAACCGATTGCTTTACTTTGCTGCATCCTTGTGAATGTCCTTTCATTTCACTCCCACTTCAAAAAGATTTGAAGCAATTCTTTCTACTCTTTTCCATCACTTTATGGGGCCAATCCTGGAAACACTCCTGTGTGATGCTAACCAGATGCTGGTTTTGACAGTGTGTGATACTGTCTGTGGAATAAACCCAGTGTGATATGTCTATAGATGACAGTGTTTATCCTGTCAGCCACGTACCTCACACTCTTACTTCAGCAGGGCTGACTTGACCCAGGATGTCTTTCTGTAACCACTACTGAAGAACCAGGTGCCTTTTTCTAGCTAGAGGTCTTTAAGTGCTCTGGATGTGCAATGTGTCATTGCACTGTGCCCTATCCCTTGAGAATGATGAACTCTGGATATCTTCTTCTCCCCAGGCCAAGAGATATTTTTTTTGCTGACAGACAGGATTCATATGTCTCCAGTTAACAGGTTCAGGAGTCTGAGTAATTTCTGTTTTTCACTGGATATAAAAAAAAATGTATTTAATGCAAAACACACCAATGTTGCCTTTATTTTGTAACATTAATTTCTTCCAACTTTATTCATTCCTGTGGCATGGAAATATCTTGGGATAGTCACATAATAGTTTCCATAAGAAGTTATTTATCTTGTACAACACAATTCTCCTCCTCAGCTGTTATCAATAAGTGTTTAATAATTTCTTCAAGGAGTCTGGGCAGATTTACACCAGTTTAAGATCAAATCCCACGTGACTAACTGTGACAATAACCACAGCTAATATGGTCTTATCCTGTATACCTCTAGTAATCCATGTAAGACCTAAGTAATGTATTCAAAATAATAATTCATGAGATGTCTGTTGCCAGAAAGGGAGAAGAACATCTGTGATTCTTCTGCCTGTCCCAGTCTCAGGACTTCTAATGATCAGAGCTGCACCTTTCAACCACACATATCTGCTTCAGAGTACAGTTGAAAGTCATTGCTGTGCACTTATCCAGTATAACAGCAACATGTAACCTGTTTCATTCTGAGTTACCCTAGAATTATGACAATATGATTCAACTCATTTTACAAAGATCTACTTGCTTTAATGAAGACACAATGGATCACGATGACACAAGATATAAAAATTACCAGCATGGTTTGAGTAGTCTGTTGGCCATGGAAGAGAATGAAAAGCCTGTTCAAATGCTGGTACCATGCTAAATTCTGAAAACTGAATGGATATCCAGCTGATTTTTAGAGGTAACCTGAAGTGAATTCAAGAAAAAAAGAGGTTTTTAATCAAAAAGACAAGTTAGATCAGAGATATGGAGACTCTCACTCTGTGTTTTTTATAGGGTGTATTTTACAACCCTAAGTGTTGTAATCCTGTAGTACAGATTTTCATAAACCAAAACCACCTAAGGGTAATGAATGCACATATCCCCTTAGAGTTGGAGAGAGGGGAATTTATGCAATCAGAGTTGACAGCACTACAAATATCTTTCAGTTACACATCTTCCTTAGATACCATGACTCTGCACATGACTATAGGTAGGAATGAATGATCATCCCTGTTTTGCTGTATTTAAAAAGAAGCTTCAAATCACATTTTCTCAGTAGAGAGAGCTTTTATGTAATGCATGATTGTGGTCAGTAATAATAATTGAACTAATGCCTTTTTTATTCCACTCAGCCAGGGGGGTCAGTCAATAAAGAGATCTGTCTCTCTTTTAATTTAATTTTGCCACAGGAATCATTGGTGCTACTAGTCAAAATCCCTGCATAGAAGGAATATTGTTGAAAAAAAATGAAACAAAATTCCTGTGTGCTAATGTTATCTTGATAATGCCTAAAAATCCATCTGGGTGCCAATTTTCATTTCCTGATCAAATCAGAAAATGTGAACATTACCTATAAAAATGTCTGTGAGAACTTTCATAAAAACTTGAACGTTGCCTGGGAAAACCACTCATTCACTCATGACACTAAGAAAATACATTAATGGACTTTTTCTAAGCATGAAATCAGAAAGTGGTTTTCTTCACTGTTGGTGGTTGTACTTCCACTAAGGTTTAAAATATAAAATTATTTAGCTACTCTACCCAAGGTATGGCAGGTGTTCCCATATGTTAAAGGGTTTCCAGTGCCCTCCAGATAGAGTCCTTTATTCAGTACAAGCTGGGGTGTACTATAGCAGCTTAAACCACTCATATTTATATTGATGTCCCTATGGAACAATCAAAAGTTCAAGTTGGTGGACAAATCGGCTTCTCAGTGTGTGTGCACTCAGTCTGTAAGGCCTTGATCCCTCCAGCTCCCTTTGGGAGCTCAGCCTCTGTACCTGCACGTGCTGCATTCAAGTCAGTGTGTTCCCATTCTGACTGTGGGTGGCAGGAAACACGCAGGAGGCCACTGTTTTGCTTTCCCCAATTTCTTCTGTTTCCACAGAACATGCCACTGCCTGTTCCAGCAGTGCAGGCCATGCGTGGGAACACCTGTGAACCTTTGTGCGAGTGCGGGTCCAGTGAGGCAGGGGCTGGCTTTGAGGCACATTCAGATCCACTCTCGCAGAGCCACAAAAACCCTGAATGGGAATAAGCCTCAGAGAGCTGCTTAAGAAGTCTGGCAAGAAAAGTTGAGCTTCAGGATGAACTACTGACTATGGAAAAGAAAGGGATTTGAGATTCCCGTCAGTTATCAGACAATTAGAGCAGACTGTCAGTAATGACACTGGTTCTCTCCAAGCTTTGAGAAAAAGGTCTTTAACACTGAGAGACATTATTGCAGAAACTTTATTTATTGGCATTGCACACACAGGAAGAACTTTATCACCCGCAGTCAGAGATGGAGAGCAGCCGATGACATACAATCAAGGCTTTAAGAAAGTATCTGCAATGGGCACTTGCTTACAGAGTACAGCACAGTGACTAAAAGCCACGATACCCCCCGCCCCCCCGTACAGAAATTTGAATTCATACTTTTTAAGCTCTAACAATAGTTTAAAATGTCCATCTGGGCCCATTTCTACATTCTGTATTTGGAAATAAGCCCCATTTCTCCACATATGACTAAAGCTTCAGATCACTAAGGATTTGCAAATGTAATCCTTACCTTGTTGCTTGGTAGGTCGTTGGCTGCATGTTTGTGTTACTGTTAATAGTCAGAATTCTCCATAGCATGGGGGGGAATATTATGATTGGTAGTAACACAGACTCTACCTGCAAGGCCTGGAATACTGCATTTTCCATGTTTGCCTGGACTGGTTGTTTGGAATTGTGAAAATAGGATGTGACTTCTGCCTGGACTTGTGTGTGCAAAATAGCAGCTGTGTAAGATGTGATAGGCAATAATTGGCTGCCTGCAGAGCAAGAAACACCCATATAAATGATGTCTCTCTCTCTTTTAAAACATTAGGCAAGGAAGCCTTTCAACAAGGGGCAGGCAGCCTCACAGGAAAGAACTGTCAAAGCTGCTTACATCACCGTGTCTCATTAAATTGGGAAATGCAACTCTTCTAATCATTAGTTCAGACAGTGCATCATCCCACCATCCATCATGATGGTATTATAATAATGTATTATTTGTGTCAGTGTTCACCACAGCAGAGTTCTTGAAGACTCCTGTAACACAGCCTTTTTTTCTTTTGCAGAAAGGCAAAGAAACTATTTATAACTAGGGATTCTTAGGAAAAAAATAGAAAATAACACAGAAAGCATCATTACACTGCCAAATAAATCCATAATGCACCAACACTTTCAACACTGTATGTCCGAGAAGTGAAGCAGAAGAGATCAAAGGAATGGCACCTCTATTAGGAATGAGTATATCATCCAAGTGTCTTCAGAGTAGAAGAAAGACAATTTGGGGAGGGAGAGGTGGTATCATATTGGTTTGCAAAGTCTGAGTGACAAGAAGAGGTTAAACATGAAGTGTTTTCACCATTTCTCATAATTCAGAAATCATAGCTATAAAATGAGCTTGTTACATTCAACACTGTTCAATTCCAAGTAGTCAAAAGGACGTATTTTTTATATAGTATATAGCCAAAAGGTGGAACTCATGCCATAGAGTACTTTGGATGCTGAATAATGAGTTTATGCCATGAGTTTGTAGAAGACAAAACCACTGACAACAGAAATATGTTATTGCTACTTCTTGATGAAGAGCTTCTGTCATATGTTTCAAAGGTGTAAATAAATTTTTACTGTTGATATTATTAGCAACAATAGTGAAAGTGATAAAACAGTATGTTGCATTAACAAAATAATTTATTTCTAAAACAGTTTTCACTAATGTAAAAAAATCAAAAACCTCTGCCTGGAACTGAAAAGTAGCATGGAGGTAGGATGAACTGGTATTGCAGTTGAGGCCTTGGATCAGTAGCAAAGGCTGACAAGAAGTGAGTTTTTGTGTGACCCAGTTGCAACTCAGATACGGAGACAACCTGACTGCCAGTTTATTAGTGAGACTATTGTGGCAGTTCCTGCTTTAGCTGTAATGGCTTAAAATGAGATTATTTTTCTCCAGCTTTTCAGACTATTCCTGAAAAAAATGTTATATTTTTAATTTTTAAACTCCAATGTTTTCCTTTTTTTTTTTTTTTTTTTTATAATCTATAGCCCTCATCTGATTTTAGTTTTCATATTAAAAAAGAAAAACAACCCAAGCCAGACTCCAGAAGCATCTAAAAGATACATTTAAGAAAACACCTCATCATATTTGCAACACCTTTCAGATGTGATTCCAGGACAGGCATAACAATGGCAGTGACTCCTTAGGTTGCTCCCATCTAGTGTCTTCATCCATTGGATGTCATTACATGATTGCTTTGGGGAAGGGACATTCTGTAGCCTGTAAATGATACTGCAGTAGAGTCCCAAGAAATATAACATCTGAAAGTTGTCTTGAGCTTACAAAAGCTCTGCTTCTCCTCAGTCATATGTGGCATCCTCTGAGATTCAAAGTTATAAAGGAAAAAAAAGAAAATAGAAGAGATTCAGTCAGCAGTGTGACCTTCACAGCTGCAAATCCACTGGGAGTCAGAAGAAATTGTCTCCCTATATGGGAAATAATGCACAGACAGGGATCACAGCAGCAGCTGGCTGACCAAATCCAAATTCTGGCAACTGAATGCCACCAACGCCTGCTACGTAACTGATAAGCAGAAGCATGATATTTGCACACCTCTGACACTCTTCAGGCCTGCATGGACATTGTACCACTGGCTTTTGACAACAGGCAAAACAAGGGGCTTTTCCAAGCTGCAGTATTAAGAAAGGGTGTGCTTTCATATTGTTGTATCCTCACTACATATTTGCTTCTACTAGTATGAAGCTTTGTAGTTTAAATAATCAGCAGTGGTGTGGTAATACAGCTGATGGAAAACAGAAGAAACAAGCTTGTGAAGGGTAGAGAATGGGTTTGCTTTTCTTCATGAATTTTTTTCAAGAACTTTGAATTAACTAAGAGGCATGGTTGCTACACATAGTAACTACTTGACATGTTTGTTTGTCCCAGTAAAGGTCAGCCATAGCATTGGCTTCTGGCTGGGCTGGCCAGTGTTTGGTATCAGCCACCATCCTACTGCCTGCACTGGAAAAGGTCACAACAAGCTGCCTGGTACTGTGTGGTGACTGAGGAACTGAGCCAGGCACCTGGCTTCCACTTCCCCTTTCCTACTGTGTGGCTATCATCCCTGGACGAGAACAAGGAGGTGTGAAAGGAAGGTACCAGGATGGCTAGGAGAATTATGCACAATGTCTGTGTCTTTAACATCCCCCAAGACACCAGCAGCAGTGACCTCCATCCCTCCATTGCTGGCTTTCTATTCTGGCTTCCCTTTCTCTGATCCTAAACCGTGACAGACAGGATAACAACAGAGACAAGAACAAGATCTGGCCTGATCTTGTGTCTCTTCATTTGCTTCTCCTCACTCAAGTGACAGCAATGCTGGAGGGGAAGTAGGGACCACTTACTGGTGAGGAAGGGATGATGCTTCTCCCAGGAACTGGTGTGACATGGCATGGGGTTGGGCTGTGTGGGTGATAGATGACTGCATCTTGGGAGGTAAGAAGCAATGAGACCTTGTACTTTTGGAAAATGGAAAGATATGAGAAAAAAAAAAGGAAATACCAGGGAGCTATTTTCCTTTAGTAGTTGAGGCAGAAAAAAACCCCACTTTTGTCTGTGCAGCTGAGGAACCCTGGACTGGCTCTGAGCTCTGCAGGAAATACAGGGAGGGGCTTTCATGCTCCTTAACGCTAACCTGAACAGCAAACACAAACTAAACCCTGAATCTAAAAATAATGACCTAATTCTGTGTGACACTGAATATTGCAAACTTCCACAAGGTTGTGGATCTTAGAAGGCACCTCGTTGTGTCACAGTCTTGTAATACAGAGGCGAGCTGGTGACACTGATAGTGCAAAGCATCATGAGACCTGGGAAAGTGCACTGAACGGGACGCAGGGGAGACATATGCATCCCATGTGGTCACTGAATGACCGAATGTGGGTGGGAAAATCCCTTCCCCTGCAAGTGTTTCTTTTTACCCACTCACGGGCATAAAAATGATCACTTCCATCAGGAAGCTCTTTCAGAATTACGACCACCAAGTAAAAGCAAGGCATTTCAATGAGTTTCCTGGAGTTTTCTGTGCTAAATGTATATTATTCCAAACGCAGAGTCAATACTAAAGTCAGTACATTAAGAATACAGTCTGTGAGCTGTGACTGACAAAGTCACTGACTGGCATCCAGCACAGTCTCTTGCATTTCCTTCCTATTAGAACACTGTGGTCAAAACATCTCAGTGGGCAACTGCGGGCTTTGATGTTCTCTATACTCAGTTTTGAAAGTTCAGGCTTTCTATAAAGATATTGATATGGGGATCCAGCCACAAGTGAAATGAAATTAGGCTCTCAGTCTCACTGCCAGGGGGGAACTATAAAAACTTATCCAGGAGCCACTGGCAGTTTCTGAAGGAAAGCTGTAGGCTGTCACAAAACCTGCCCTATTCCTTCTGCTCCATCAGGTCAGGAGCAGGCTGGTGGTGCTACCCAGGAATATTTGTGTTAAATATCCCTGCACTACACACATTAAGCAAGCATTTTTTTTTTATTTTTTTTTAATCAATTCCTCCTCTCCCAGCCCAAAATTAATTTAGAAAACAATGAAAATAGTCAAAGGAAAGTCCCTTCTCTGCAAGTGAATGCCCTTGTACTCCCAACATACGGGTCACGTGCCTTAGCTCTTGCAAGCAATTTAGGTCGGTGCAATGCAGGGATCATGCCAAATACTCCTTACCTGTGTTCCCAGATGGGCATGTTATTTTTTCCCTGCTGAAAACACTAGACTAAAATTTGTCAGCAAGACAAAACAATCATACACAGGCTGGTAATGATGATATCACCAGGTGCCCTGTAGCCTTGAGTTATTAGAACACAGTAAAATTCATCAGCATGTCAAAGCATCACAGCCCAGAATGCATACAGAGAGGCATAAAGAATTAGGGCATGAAAGACAGCTTATGTGGAGAGTCACCCACAATGTAAAAAAGAGAATATTGTGCTTGGGGCAGTTCTCGTTCATCAGAGTCTTGTCAGTATGGTTAGAAACTATAGAATAAATGTGTCTAACCACATTTTGTTTGGCCATGCTAGAAAGCAAAGGTTATGAGGGTATCCTCCAGTTTTTTCTATTCAGCAGATGCAGATGTGTATAGGATCCTTTTTTCCAGCCTCATCAGCAGGTTCCTTTCTGCTGTATAGTACATGATGCCATGCCATGTAGTAAAAGGTATAGCAATCAATCCATTTTCTGACCCTCCAGATTGATGTATTTATACTCTTAGGCAGCGTAAATCAGTGCTGCCTCCCCGAAATCATCAGAGAAATGTTGATTTAGAATGTTAGGCCTCCAGACTGAAGCCACATGTGGTCATGCTGCAATCTGCCAAGATCTGGCAAGCAGACACAGTAACTGTGCAGGTGATTTTGAGAATATTCTTCTGCTATAGATACTGGTGGTGATAATTAACCATACAACAGTCCCTCTGAGTCACTGGTCTGTCAAGGGTCATTTCAGTGCAAAGGTATGTTCAGGTGCTAAATATGATGTTTTCCAGGCAAGACATAAAACTATGATTTTGCATTTACAGTAACTGTTCCATGAGGAAGTATAATGCTAATGAAGTCTGGAGTCCTACTTACATCCCAAATTGGAAAATTGCCACTCTGTCTGTTTGAAGATTTGTTTACTTCCAGTGCACATATTTTTTTGAGCCTTACACAGGCATACATTTTTGCTGGGTGTGGTAAGACAGCTGCTTTCTTTTTGCCCTAATTTGATGGCAAACCTGTCTCCCATTGGGGCTTGAGAATAGGGCACATTCTGCTTTAAAATTTAAGTACCTCTGAATTCAGGTTGCATGGCTTTGGCAGCACTATCACTTTTATCTGTGCAAGGTAACATGAAATGAGAGATTGTTTTACTGACATTAATGTTCAGTGGAACTGGAGCAGGCCAGTATGAAAAATGGATGTTACTTAACTAGCAGGTGTTAGGTATGAGTAATGAAAGAAATGTGGGAGGCAAACTTAGCCTACTCACTTTGTGTAGTGCTTGTATCTCTGCAAAGAATGGCCTCTTTGTGTGGGCATAAGCCTTGCATTCATTTCCTGCTCTGATCTTATCTAGAGAATTTGAGTGACCCTGATATGCCATTAAATTTGGGTCCCTATACACTGGACTACTCCTTCCATTTTATTGATGTCTTGGCATTACTGGTCATGCCATTTTTCTCCTCCACAGATAGATCAACACCCTGTAATATCCTTGGGATAATTTTGTGTGTAAGTCATAATACAAAGCAAATGTGATCTGGTAATAGTGATCGCAGCTTTTGAAATGGAGCATACCGTAATGTGATCACGTATGTGGTCAGATATAGATGTCTCTGAGCCTGTAGTATCCTCAGAGGTTCATTCTTTGAAAGATACAAAGACTGTCTGTCTATAGCCTACCTGTAGTCTGTAGTCTAAATACCATCTATCTATATAGTCTACTGTGTAATACTTCTAATTTAATTCTGCAGTATAGATTTCCCAATGAAGCAGGGCCATGATTCTCAAATATTTGGGTAGATATGCCATGAAAGAAACAGTCTGGATCTTTTTAATGTAGTGTATGCTGTTAGATAGAGTATAGTTTCAGGACCAGAAATGATCATTCAAGATTATCTTCTGCATTACACAAATGATAGCACTATCCCAGAATTTAACTTATTCGAATGTTAAGTATTCTTTTTGCTAAAAAGTTCATCTTAGCCTGGCTTTTTTGAGTCAGCTATTCAATCTTCCTTTTTTAAATGTTCACAGAACGTTAAGGGTTGGAAGGGACCTCGAAAGATCATCTAGTCCAACCTCCCTGCCAGAGCAGGACCACCAGAGCAGATCACATAGGAACGTGTCCAGGCGGGTTTTAAATAGCTCCAGAGAAGGAGACTCCACAACCCTTCTGGTCAGCCTGTTCCAGTACTATGTTATATTATAAAGCTCTCCACTACTGGAGAACTTGCTGCATAAACTTGTACGACTGTGAGCAAGCCATCTTATCAGTAAACCAAGCAGAAAGAGTTTTGACTATCAGATATGGGGGGGTGGTGGGGCGTTACAGGTGACTAATCATCTTATTGTTTACCTCTTTTTGAATCCCCTCCAGATTTTAAACGTTGTTTTTGAGGTGGGGATTCAGAACAGAGCTAAGAATTCAGGCCCTTATTTAATGAGTGCCCTGCATGTTTCCCTACCCATTCATGGTATTTTATTGCTTTTGTGTTCAGCCACATTTGTGTTAGCAACATCACACTGTGGCCTACTGTGACACAGTAAGTCACCATTTTTCACAGAAAAGCTGTGGTTGGAAGCTACCTCTGGACACTGTCTACTCCAATCCCCCTGATTAAAGAAGGGTTAATTCCAGCAGGTTGATCACGGCTATGTCCAGGGTTTTGAATATCTCCAAGGATGGACACTCCTCAGCATCTCATGGCAACCAGTTCCAGGGTTTAACTACCCTCCAGTAAAAAAAAGGCTCTCACATGGTTAAATGAAATTTTCTATATTCTCATTCTCTCACCTTTTAGATGAACTATTGTTCTTAGATGAATGGCTTTCCCTTTGACTTAGCTAAAATGCATTTCAATAACCTTCTAGATATCATTCGAAGCCAAGATAAACTTCTGTTTTCCTGTCCTCAAGGATTCCATGTTAAAACTGAATACATGGCAGCAATTTGATGTACCACAGTTAAATAGTGAGGCTTAGATTAAAGAGAGGGATCTGATAGTCTTCATCCTGAAGTTCAGCAATAAGCAACATTTGAACTAGTAAAATTATTTATAATTTTATGTTGTCCTTTTTTTTATGTTCTATTTGTTTTTCTAGTTTATTCTCAGATGCCATGATACCTTAGGTTTAGCCACTGACATGACTGTCCTCTTGGTCTGCTTTGTCTAATTTATATCAATGTACTCACACAAACCCATTCTGTCAATTTTCATAATGTATGTGGGAATATATGAAAAATAACACATGATAAGATGTTCTATTTACTTCAGCGCTAATGCTCCTTTAATTCCTTTGCTAGTAGTTCTAATTGTTATAATTAATACCTTTATTAGTCTCTTACATGGATTTAAAGTGGTATTTGTATGCCAACAGGTAAGACTCAAAATGACTTGTCAGACAGTATCTATCTTTCAGACCATGCTTTATAGGAAAAATGGGCCATTACTCTGAAACACAGAAGTAAAATATATATCCACACCAAACACTTTCAGAGAGAAACATGAGAATGTTTCCAAAAAAAGTGTCTTTTATAATATGTAGATTTAAAGTGCTGCTAATAACATCAGGAAAAAAAAAAAAAAAAAACCAACTTCAAAGTATGTCATGGCTTCCACTGACAGAAATGAAAAACTGCTGGCTTCATTGACAGAAAAATCAAACTTCAAAGTGGATAGTCATCTTCAAAAGCTCTGAACAAGCCAGATGGTCCCAATGTACCTGGTCTGTGAATGAAGTGAATAGGTATCTTTCCTTGGCTGTCAACCTCTCTCTTATTATAAGCACTAGTTTCTCTTAGAAGCAAAAATACTAAAAGAAAAAATACTACACTGATGCCAAAATAGCATAAACTTTTTATCTGTTTGTTTTTTCAACCAATCACAAAGCATTCTTAATAATATTTTTTTGTAATTTTATTTTCACTCATCAGGTGCAAAATATTGACCTACTAACATCATCTGTAACAACTTTCTTTATTCATTAAAATGATGAACCTACTCATCTATACCATTAAAAACAGGCTCACTTTTTTGATGCAAAATTGTTGAGAGTCAGATACTGTTAGTGTTCTCTTAAGGTCACATACTTTAATACTTGGATGATGGCTGACACACTCTGCTGCAGTCCCACATATCCATATATTAGCTGGTCTGCACTCTGCTCCTCAGCAGAGCCTTCTCTCTTCCATTCAAAGGGACCTTTGGCTGCAATTAGTAGTAAGCAGTAAATGCCCCCATTTCTCTGGATTCACAGAAAGGTAATGAGAGCCAGAGTAGACATGGTGCAGAATATGTACCCTCTGTGATTCTTGTAAAAACACACTTCTAGTGTTACAGAATAATATCCCAAGAAAGATGATTCATTTTAAGGTGTGAGCTTCCACGAGATCCCAGAAGCTGTCTTGGTTAGCAAATTTAACAGTGCTTGGGAGCTGGCTTGAGCACTACCTTGTGATCATCTATATGAGTTAGTTGTCAGTTGTTGGCCCTCTATCCTTATTTTGCTAGTAAACATCTGCTCTGTGGGGTGGTGTTTCAGCTGACCCTAGCATGTCTGTCATTCCCTCAGGGAAGTTGGTAGAGCTGTGAATGGAGTACACTACTGCCTAGTACAGGCACCATCAGTTTGTTTTGTAGATAAGGGGAAAGAAGATGGGATGCTTGATGTGATCTTGACTTTTTCTGTCTCTAATCTGCACTCGCTGCTGGAGGAGGAGAAGAAGGGGAGTAAAGCAGCTTCTTTCTGAATTGCAGCAAGATATAATTAATTGCTTTCTATAAACCTGACAGGAGAGGGGAGAGATGTCTGAGCTGAAGGGTAATGTTGGCAAGAGAGCAAGAGTATTATATGCAGGAAATTATAAGATGATTTTTTTAGAAGTCAAAGCAGTTTGACTTTAGAGGATCCTTCTTCTAAGGGCCAGGCAGGCAAAACACCAAACTATTTTTAAGACTGAACTTCATACACTTATGAAGAAGACTCATGGTGTCATGATTTCCTGTGACAACTGAGAACTGGACACAGTGTTTCCGGAGGTCCCTTTTAAGCCTGTGTTCTGTAGATAACAGAATGAATCTATATCATCATTGCACGATACCTGTGCATTTCATAATGAGGACTTCTGGTATCAATGACCTTCACTTTCATATTCTCCACAAGGCTGCTGGAGGAAGTTGCTGTGTGCTGTTCTGTTCAGGAACAGCTTGTAGAGACACACTGTGCTTTCTTTCATGGAAAGTTTATAGATGTTCTTTCTTTTTACTTGTTAAGTTCACACCAAGCAATGTTATTTATAACTTAAATTTGTGAAACTTGTTCAGAGAGCTTTGATAGTAAAGTTCTTTTTGGAACAAGGCTCCCAGACAAAAACTCCCAGATCTTACTTGTTTGCTGATGTGGTAAAGTGAGGAGATTTCATGAGAAATTAAGACCACTTTGAAAAGTGGCAGTTTTAACACCATATAGGTCCATGGAGTTCCACATTCCAGCCCTGCCTTCAGTGGATTCCTATTTTTCGGGCCCAGAGAGAATATACAGAATCTCTGGTACACAGAGGCAGATTTGGAAGAAGCAGTCAGTAACTGAACTAAACAGTAACCTGTGTTCCTGGCTTTGTGTAGGCGTGGAAATGCCCGTGGGAGGTTAGCAAAGGCTTTTGTGCTCCCTCAAGAATCAAACTAAAATCTTACAATTCTGGTGCTTTAAAGATACTTGATTTGCCCTATGACACTGAGTGCATTGTATGGAAAGGCTTTCCCTTGGGAACACACAGGCAGAAAAAGAACTGCAAGAGTACATACATTGACCAAAGCTTCTAGGTCTCACCAAGAGTGAATTTACTGAGCAGGATTCAAACAAATCAGAAGGATTCCTTCTCCGCCCATATATTTTTCACAGTTCAGTAGCTATAGTGTAGATAGATTTATGTATTTAGTCCTCAATATTCTGTTTGTATTGTACGACAGGGCAGCTGACGGAGCAACACCAGAACAATTTTGGAACCCTCAGCTCTTAAAGAACTGCTCTAGCATGTGTCTTTTCTACATGGTACAGTTCTTCAGGAATGGACTGCTCCAGCACTGGGCCACAGGTCCTGCCACGAGCCTGCTTCAGCATAGGCTCTCTGTGGGCTGCAGTGTGAATATCTTCTCCACCATAGTCCACCATGGGGTGCAGAGGGACAACCTGTTTCACTATGGTCTTCTTCAAAGGTTGCAGGGGAATCTGATCTGGTGCCTGGAGCACCTCTTCCTTCTTTACTGATCTGTGTGTCTACAGGATTGTTTCTCTCACATTCTTCTCGCTCCTCTCTCACACAGCTCCTACACAGCATTTTTTAATCCTTTCTTAAATATATTATCACAGCATTGCTGATGTGTTCAGATTTGGCCATCAGTGAGCCTGTCTTGAAACCTGCTGCAACTGGTGTTGTTTGACATGGAAGTGGCTTCTGGTGTCTTCTCACAGAAGCCACCTCTGCAGCTCCCCTGCTACTAAAATCTTGCCATGCAAACCCAATACAAACTGCCTAAGAATGCATTTCAAATGTGTAAAGTTTTAACATGATAAAGACCATTCTCAAAGAAGTGTGAGTTTTTACATCACTTACAGAAGGTTTCTGGACACTAGAGATGTCCAGGGCTGCTGAGGTGTGCAAGATTTGCAGGTCCTTCGAGTCTGACAGTGAGGCAGTGCCATAGGGAAGTGTGACTCCCCAGCCTGAACAGGATTTGGAAGGCAGTGTTTGCTGCCCCATGCCCTGGGATCTCAGCAGGTTGCAACATAGAGTTGTGCTATGCACCTCTAACATACTGAACTCTCTGTTCTTCCTGAGCAGCATCAAGCATCTGTGTGTCTAAGACCCAGCCTTCCTGAAGGCAGCCCTGCAGAGCCTTCTTCTAATGTTAGACGCTTCAGTTCTCTGTGGCTCTATTACCTCATCTGTGTAGTTAAGACTGCAAGACAAAATTTGTGAAAGCGTAACGGATTTCCTGGAATGAAAGCTGCTATACAGGCAAAGGCTTAAGTTTCATTTCTTCAGGGCAGGCACTACTGCTTCTGTGTAAAATGGCACTCCTGTGAGCACTCTTCAGTAATAATAGCTACGACAATGGAAAATATGCTTTAGGGTCCCTCAGTCTTATCATTTGGTTCACCTTGTGGCAGCAGGTTTCCAACACGAGCTGTGAACCTGCAAGCTGCTTTGCACAGATCTCTATATCCACAAGGAGTGGTTTGCAAGCCTGGGGCCACATATACTTAGAAATGAGGGAAATGAGGTTTGTCAAAAGTTGGAATAAAGAGGTTATTTTTCATGGGTCTTGGCATGCACTTAAATAGTAACTGATAATAGAAAGACTACTGCTAGCTGGAGAAATTGCATGGAGCAGTTTCTTCCCCTGTATGAAAGGGAGGCATACAAAACAAATGTGATTCTTTTTTTCCATATAAATCTTTCAAAAACGTATGTTCTGCTGAAAACTATAATTTTGTGAATGGAGCATAGCTAGAATGAAACCTCCTTGAAACTAGACCCTTGGCTGGCTGGAAAAAAAGTTTTCCCTTTCTATGTGTTTGCTCAAGAAAGATTTACTCCTCAAAAGACTGTCAGCACCATTTCCAATTCAAAAGTAATCTCTGATATCCCAACCCAAAGGGATTAATAAAGTTGAAGCCTGGATCCACCTTTCTGTGCGTTATGTATCAGCCCTGGAAGTAAGGAGAGGGCAAAAGATCAAGCTTGCCACCTGCCTCTCAGTAGTCCTTGGCATGTTCTCTTGATTACGGGCATATGGCAGCTGCCTGTTGTGGAATACCCTTCCCATGTGTCCACCCCTGAGTGAAGGCTGGTGGTCAGAGTCTGGGGCTGCCAGAGTTTGGAGGGGCACAGCTGTGGGGACAGTACCCTCCGGACAGGCAGACAACAAGGGCTGGGGATCCAGCTGTCCATGAGGACAGTAACAAGCTTTAACTTCTTGTGGTGTGGCTTAGGTGCTCCAGGGCCCAGCCCTGCAGCCTGCATTGGGAATGCTGGGAAAGCTAAGATGCTGTTTTCTTTTCTTAAGCCAAAGTTTTTAAACATGGGGGGAAGAGGAAGAGGTGAAAGACGTAGCTAACTTTGTGCATGTAGCGGCAGAAGTTCTGGAGCACAGGTGGGGAGGAAGCCCATTTCATGGAGGTGGGATGGCCAGCAGGCTCATGGAGAGCTGCTCCCCCTGCCCGTCCTTCCCGCCAGAAGCCCAGCCACGGAGCAGGTGGCCATGGAGAGGGTGGCCACGGAAACCCTTCATAGGAGCTACCAGCCAGAAACCCTACAGCATTGCTGGAGCCCACCAGCAGGTTGCTGGGGTTACTGGGAGGGTGGCAGTGGGAGGAAGGCTCCAAGGCCTGCAGACAGTCCCAGTGAAGCAAGGGCTTGAGGACAACTTATTCAGAAGATAAGTACTCTCATTTCCGGTTCCTTTGTTGAGGTTACTCTGTTTTAGCCATGTTCTTCACAAAATGCAGTAGAACTGATGAAGGTTCATTCTGAGAAGTTAGCATGAATTTCCATGATTAAAAATAAAGCTTGTCATTATTATTTATTCTTATGCCAGGAAAGGGTATGTCAAATGAAGAGAATAAGTTCAGCATTTGTGTAATCAAGACCAGCTCCCAGCCTAATCAATCTGTTCCCACTACTGAAAACATGCTAAAACCACCTTGTTTGAACTTAAATAATAGTATCCACCTACTTTATAAACAGTTAGTAAAACTAAATAAACTGCTATTCTACATTCCTAATATGGACCACATCATTATTACACATTCATGCTGTGGCTCTTGGAGTCCTCAGAGAAAACTGAACTATGTTAATGTCTTCATGTACTTGAAGGAACAGCATGAGAGAGAGTACCTGCTCCCTGTTACTAAAAGCCTACAGATCTCAACAGGCAAAGTGCAGAAGATAAAACAGAGAATTGAAATGAGATTATATGATCCAGCAGATCAGTATAGAAATTCAAATTTGATTATGTACAGCTCTGTACTGTTCCTGGTATATTGTATCTATTCCAATTCCTTAATAATAGTATGGCTTCAGTTCAAATCATTCACTTCAGCATACTTTGTGGCTGAAGTTGCTTGAAAAATATCTGATTGAATTTCTAAGATGGAAACATCTGACTGAGCACAGGCTGGACTGATTTTAACCTTTTCATGCTGGAGCAGGGTGGTACAGCTGCACTTAAGTGTTATGTCAGGTCTGTTTAGGTTTTTTTCCTAGAGAAACATATCTAATTACATACCATGTCTTCTTGTTTTTATGTTTCCTGTTAGGTGGGCTCTACAGCTTAATTCTTCTGCCACAGAAATAAGCAGGAGTTTCCCCACTGATTTCAAATTATTTAAAATTACTAGACTGAAGGCAAATCATGGAATAGTAGCATGCAGTTTTCAAAAAGGAAAGAAGTCACAGATACGTGGCATTAGATTCAGCTGTCAACACTAAAGTCAGGGATTCATCTCGGCTTCTGCCATCACATGCTGTAGCACTGGTCCTTTGAAATTCAGTGGTAGTGCAGACATGCCACCATAACATCCCTCACACTGCAAAGAAAGGTGAGGAAACTGGTTCAATACTGGCTGAAGAGAGGCAAGTGAACTTCCATTCTTACCATGAATGATTAAAGAAGGATCTTCACAGTTAGATTTCAGCAGTACAGAGCACTCAGGGATGTGAATTGGAGCTAAGATAATCAAGGAGGGACTTGGGTTGGGGTGGGTTTTTTCATACTTTCTTAGACTACTAGCACAAAGAATGATCAGAAAATAACTTTGCTACTGACTGGAAAGAACCTCTGGCTTTAGAAGCTACAAGATCCTCCAGCCACTTGCCTGGTTAACTTACCTCATTAACTGAGGTGACTTTGGCAGCAGTATCTGTTCCATGCTCGCAATTTATAGCAAGGTTTTAATAAACAATCAATGAGCAATTACTTTTTGTTAAAAACAAGTGCAATGTAGATGCTAATAAATCAAAGAGTAGAAGCTTTTGCAGATTACTGCATGCAATGCACTGATCTATTAGAATTTACATCGTTCATGAAGTATATGGTAAAACAGCTACTGATTGGTTATTAATTCTTGGGAAAAAGAACTGTAATGTCAAAGGTGGTCAGTATGTTGTTTGCCAGAAGAAAACCAGAAGTATCTTTTTTGCCGATTAAAATGGATTTCTGAGGAGGTATTAAATCTGGCAAGGGGGTTTGGAAGAGAAAGGTTCCCTGTGAATTAAAGCATAACAGTTTTCAGGAGTAACAAATCCTTAATTAATGTGGGATGGATGCCAGAAACAGTTATTTTAAAAATAATCTTGAAAGCAAGTGCAGGAATTCCCTGAAACAAAGACTTTCTGTTGCCATTTTCTAAGAACATGTTGTCTTTTTGGCCTATTTGGTAGGGTATTCGGGCTGGCATCACAGAGGCATCATTCCAATTGTCATTTAATAGAAGCTTTATTATTTTTTAATCCTAAACCACTTCCATGAGTCTCCCATCACATAAGCTGGAATCAAAGAGAATTAAAAATCAAACAAGATACTCAAGAAAGAACTGTGCTTTGACAGAACTGGGGCTCCCAGTGCATTTTATTTTTTCCATAGACTGCATGGTATGGCAACAGGGTCTTCTGTGTCTTGATCTGTGACAACTGGGTTCTTACCAAATAATAAGCACGATAGTTGATGTAAAGGTTCAGAGTAAATCTGCACATTTAACATATGTAGGGATAGATGAATTTACATATGCAAATGCTGCAGAAGACAGAGACATGATGACAGACTATTGCCTTTGTAAAAATCCAATTTTCTACTGTAATTGTACTGAGTATGAATAGATAACCAAACAGTTCTGGCTTTTCATAGTGGTCACGCTAGAAAAGCACAAAGAAATTGGCAATAATTGCATTTACCTTCTGCTCATAAATAGCTCATGCAAAGTTAATTAAATTAGTTGCTTTATTTTCCTTACTTAACTACAAGAATTAATCCTGGATTCAGTGAGGAGAAATGTTGCTATTAGCAAATGAGAAATGCTGTGATGTTAGTAGGTAGTGATCTATAACCTTCTGCATTTTTAAATTCAAAAATAAAAATAGAAAAGTCTACTAGTTCACTTTACTTGAGTTTCTGGTTCAGCAGCTGATGCAAAGAGGAACATTATTTCTTTTCTGTGAATTTCATTAGGTCTCATTTCTGTGTCATATTACAACAGAGAGCACCTTAATGATGCTAACAACATTTGACAGGTACTATAAGCAGGAGCACATAACTTCATAAACAGAACCTTACTCATTAATTCATAGGCTTTTCTGGTGTGCTCATTCCCATAACATGTGAAGCTTTGTAAACTCTAAGTGGGTTTTTCTTCACAACACAGTTATGAGAAGTACTGAAGCAGTTGTTCAGTTTTATAGCTGAGTGACAGAGGCACAGGGAGATTAGGTGATAAGCCTAAAGTCTTTTGCAAAGGTAAGCACATACTCCAGGTCTCTTAGCTCCATTCTTGCTCTAGAGGTGCCTGTTGCCTTTTCCCTGGTTTCACAGTGATGGGTGCTATAGGAACCCACACACTGTGCATCACTAGGCCTCTTCACAGATATGTCCTTATTACAATTTCTAACTTGTCCTGGGATTGCAAAACATCTTTGACGCAGACCACGAATTGGAAATATGATATAGAAATATCACAGGACAATAGAGTAATGTAGATTAGTCTGTGCAGTGCAGATTTTTTATAAGTACCTGTGTGTACAGCACATATTAGAAACAGTGTGAGCATGTGCAGTCTCTTTAGACAGGGAATGGCCCAGCTACAGTATTTTGGCCACATAGTTCTCAGTCTGATGGTGCTCTGGCTCCACAGCTTTGCTTTGACTAATGGGAAAGGTAGGGGCCTGGGCCAACTACTGCTGGGTATGAGGGGATATGACTTCAGCCACCTCAGGTGTGGGAGCACCTGGAACTTATTCCCCAGTGAATTATTTTAACCATTGGGCAGGTGGCAGGACCATGCTCAACCAAAGGGGATAGAGCAGATGTAGCTCTTAGAGCTTCTTAGGTTTGCCTTTAAATCACAGAGGATCTTTGGCATCTGCTATTTAAGCAAGGAAATTTCAGGTCTTGTCTGAAAGTCTGTGTTTAAGAATACAGGGAACTTTGTAATCTAACTCTAGGTTTAGGGGCCTTCAGGGTTCAGCACCTACTGCTAGCATGTGGTTTAAATTGCTTTCCTGATTTAAATTGCTTTCCTGAAGCTATGTCCTTAGTATGGTGTACAACTCTTGTAGTTAAACATTGTGGGTCCCTGGGAACACAGTCTGGTAACTGAAACTTAACTACAGACCAGTCATATTAGAGCTCTTGATTTCTTCTTATCCACTTAAGCCAGCTACCTATTAAAGAAGGAAGTTAAAATATGATGTAATAGTAATTTTATTGTCTTCTAGGTACTTAGTTCTGAATTTGATTGTTTAGCATGCTTTATATGTTAGCTGTAAATTAAACATATGTCCATTTAAAATACAGTGATAAAATTTATATATAATATCAGAAATAATCTAATATTTTAATGTAATATTTAGTTGTTTGATGTTTGGGTTGGTTTATTTGTTTGTTTTTCCCAATAAAATAGTTAAGGTCCAAGTGATACTTATGTATAAACACATATTTCAAGAAGTGGAGTAAAAGTAATGGGAATTTCACAGCATCTGCTGGACACTTCCTCAGTGACTTGTTTTTTCATGTACAGTAAGATTGCCATTTTTAGAGTAGTATATATTCAGAAATGTGGTATACTTTTAATGCAATATGCTCTTCTTTTGATATTCAACATTCTTTTTAAAAATAAACATTAACATTTTCATTGATCTCTGTATCTGCATAGGTGTCAGAAGAGATTTTCAGCCAGTGAGATCAGGATCTGTCCTACGACAACTAGGTCAGTTGCTGTTAGCTTAAGAATCTAGTTTTCCTTTTTTCAGTTTTGTAATGTTCACGTATGGCATACCACTCACACTGGTAGCTTGGAGCACAGAATCATATATGTAATTTTAATTAAACAAGCAAGTGTTCACACAGTTTTTTGTTATGAATTTTAAATTTTGTAATCCAGGTTTAAGTAGGATTCACATGACTGGCTGACAGAGCTCTCAGATGAGATGTCTCTAATCCTTTTACTTTGGAATATATTAATGTTGGATTGATTACAATGAATGAATACATGTCACTAACAGACTGCTCTCCTTCACTAGCAGGAGCAATTATTTGACTTTCTGTCCATGTGTATCATCTAATACTGGTAATTATTTTTGGTTCTTCATTCTCGAGAAACTAAATTCCCCATGACTACACATTCCTTTTACTTCACATCTTAATGCATCAATATTAGCGCAATACAGTTTGTTTAGTATGAAGCAGTCCAAAGGGGACTGAATAAGCTTCTAATATATTCACATAAAATACATGGAATCAATATTCATGCCAGAAACATCTAAAAATCATTGACTAAATTATTTAGTTATCCTTTGTGGAATTAAGAGTGTCTGTCTTTGATGTGCACGGTTCATGGGTGGAACTAGAAGACTTTGCTCTTGCTCATTTCCTGTGATTCTAATGTCCACTAATATTTAGGATCAACCTTGAGGTTGCACTCAACTAACATGAACTACATGCACTGCCCTTCCTTGTCCTGGCTATTTTTTGTCTCTTGCAAAACTCTGCCTTAATGTAAACACTCTCTACATTTATGCAAAGTTATATGTTCTGTATTATGGCATTGACAGATGTCTTCTTTCCTTTGGGAATGTAACAGTATCCTTCTCCATCATTCTACTTAGCTGCAGAGACACCTGTGAGACTCCAACTCTCATGAGGTATGAAGGCAAATGGAGAAAAAAATTCTCTCTTGCCACCTTCCTCCCATAGGCAGAAAAATTACAAAGTCTTTCATTTCTTTTCTGAACCCTTTGAAGTGGACAAGGAGAAATTCTCAACCAAGAGAAGGCAACAAGGGGAGAAAATTAGCATATCCTCTGATCTATATCCTGACTTTTCACCTTCACCACTTCTTTCAGTTTCTTTTGGAAAAGGGAGTTGTGGTCTGTTAGTTCTTTTCCCTTCCTCTGCCTTTGTGGAGCAGCTACCTGTCCTGATCTGCAACTTTTTGGAGACTCGTCCAGGTAGGCTTGTTGCAGCTTCCCTGCCCTCTGCAGAGAAATGATACCCTGAGAAAAGACAGCAGGAATCACAGGGGAAGACAAAAGCTAGGAGGATGCCAAGCTCCCAAAACGCAGATGGGCTGTTTGTAATGGTTGGTGGTGGCAGGAGAGGCACCAGGGTGCCACCTAATATGACTGGTCTTATGTGCAGAACCAAGAAAGCTACTTCTGATAATTATTACACTACCAATGCTGAAAAACTGAACTGCTTGTCAAGGTTTGTACACAGTCAGCTAAAAAGGGGGAAGAGAGGCTTAGCTAGGCACATTGTATTAGAAATGTAATTATTACTTACAGGTTAGTCAGGTATTGCATATTTAGAACTGGAAAATACACATTTGACAATCTTGTGTGGCTATAGATGTATACTTTAGTTCTGCAGCAGAAAAGAAGTTCTAAACAGTTACAAAAATATTTTAGTAATTCATTTCTATCAACTCAACAAAACACAACTAAGACTGCAGAGTGGGAATTTGCAAGAAATGTTCTAGGTGACTAAAACCCACAGTTTCATATAACAGGCTCTCTTGAAAACTAGTATTTCTATTATCACAACCAGGAAATGGAAATCATGGATACAACTAATCTTAACTGGCAGTTGCTCATTGTTGACCGAGACCTTTATATTCCTATTTAAGCTAGATGTATTGGATAAACAAGTGAGTTAAGAGCCCAAGCTGTCCTTCACTTCCTCTGTAGTCAACGGAAAGACTACACTTTCAGGTGGCACTTCAGATCTGTCTGTTATGTGTAGGAAACATGTAGTGGGAAGAGGAGTCTATGCTGACTACCCCAGTTATACCCCTAATATAGGCGTATATTAATCCTATATTAATCTTATCCTAAATCCATAATTATTACTCAGAATAAAATCCAACTTTGGCAGAGTTTAGGGTCAAACAGAGATTTGACTCAGAAAAGACTGGGGACTCTACCACACACATGAGGATGTCATCCTAGTGATTGATTGTTCTTGCTGTAGAAAATATCTGTCTTACATTAAGATGAAACCTCTTCCAATGCAACTTGTACCTGTCACTCCCTGTCCTCTCCATGTGGCTCCTTGTGAAGAGAGAGCCTCCATCCTCTTTGTAGCAGTTCTTTAAGTACTGAAATACTATGATGAGGTTACTCCTGAGCTTTCTCTTCTCCAGGGAGAAAAGACC
Source organism: Actenoides lindsayi (assembly GCA_025331215.1). Lineage (NCBI taxonomy): Eukaryota > Metazoa > Chordata > Aves > Coraciiformes > Alcedinidae > Actenoides > Actenoides lindsayi. The sequence continues at coordinate 149,073 of WTSP01012311.1, read as the reverse complement.
TGAATCCTTCACCCTTTCCTCATAGGGCAGGTTCTCCAGCCCTTTGATCATCTTTGTGGCCCTCCTTTGGCCTCCAGTCTATCTGTGTCTTTCTTGAATTGTGGGGACCAGAACTGGACACAGTACTTCAGGTGCAGTCTGACAAGCACTGGGTAGAGTGGGATGATCATGTCTCTTATCTCCTAGTAATGCACTTGCAGATGCAGCCCAGGATCTGATTTGACTTTGTTGCTGCAGTGGTGTGCTGCTGACTCACACTCAGCTTGCTGTCCACCAGGATCTCCAGCTCCATTTCAGCAAGGCTGCTCCCCAGACACACAGATTCTAGCCTGCACTGGGCTCTTTGGTTATGTCATCCCAGGTGCATGACCTTGCCCTTGTCTTTGTTAAACTCCATACAGTTCTTGCTAGTCCACTCTTCCAGCCTGTCCAGGTCTGTCCGTAAGATGCCTTGTCCTTCTGATGTATCAATCTCACCAGCCAGTTCAGTGTCATCAGCAAACTTGATGAGAATGCTTTCAATCCCATTGTCCATATTATTTAATAAAATATTGAACAGTGTGTGGCCCAGTATCTACCTCTGGGGGATCAATCCCACGTGTCACAGGCTGCCAGGATGAGTAAGAACCTTTGATCACCACTCTCTGAGTGCTACCTGTGAGACAATTTCCTACCCATCCAGTCTGTATCTTGCCAGTTTGTCCCAGTGGCAGCTGTGGGAATCCAGTGGTAGAAAGGACTGACCTCCAACTTCTTTCAGCTAAAAGTAGTGCTAGAGCTACTGGCAACCGTGCTGTGCATGGACCATAAAGGAAGAACTGTGTGGGGATTTCTCTTGGGGGAGTGGATGCAACTACTAACAAATGCAGTAGTGTTTGTATGATTTGCGTATGATTCCTCTCATCATACTGCTTTTATGTACATTTTTGGGTGACATTCGAGCCATAGAGTTTTGTTTGCACAAACAGTCACAGCAAATTAATTTTAATCATGCAAGCAAGTAGTGTTTCACAAACCCTAATTCTGAATTTGCACTTAAAGGAATGATTAAATTGCCATCCAAGTAAGGGACAGAAAAAAACAAGTGGCTTATCTAATTAATTTCCTTGGAACATATTATTCAAATTTTCAATGTTCAAGATCAATAAGGAAAAAGTTAAATTTATATGCACAAAGCAAGTTGAAATAATTACTATATTGGAAGAAATTAATGTTGTTTGGACATATCTCATGACTTGAGAGGACTACTTAATTTTCTCTTCTGATTTTTTAAAAATGTCTGGTGCATCACTACATGTCATATTTAAAGAAAAACAAGTTAAATTTTTCTTTAGCTACAAAGGGCCACGAGTAGTATTCACTTTATTAATATGTTTACGGTACAAGCTAGCAAGCTCTTGCTCTTTTACTTAAGAACTTAATTTTACAGCCTCAGTGTATATCAGAGTTTATCTGACCTTCATTGTAAAGGCAATGGTAAGAATGTATACCTTCAATTCTCTAAATGATACAGATTCATTTTCATGAGTTTTAGTGACATATATATCCCTAAACAACTGTATAAAGTGTTGGCTTGATTCCATGTAGAAATACAATTACTGTAAGTTGCTTACTAGCACTCGATTACTGATGAAGTTGCAATCAGGAATCTCACGGATGAGGGATTAATTCCCCAGAAACAGGGTTTCTTCCTCCTTCTTGTTATGAACATATGTGTATGGAAGAAACAGATCTGAAGATGCCAGATGAATAAATTAAGAAGTCCAGGATGAAACAGAACAGCTGGAAATGTAACTGGCGATAACTGAAGGCTAATTAACTTCAATGAGCAATTTTTTGCCAGGTGTTCTATTAGCCATATAGAAAGAGAAACTGGAAAAATCGCATAGTGTGCATTTTCACTCAGAAATTAGATGTGAACTGCTGTTCTACCTATGTGGTAATCAGAAAATGACTGTACTGTCTGTTATGGATATAAATATTCATGTGACTGATTTTCAAAAATCCTTTCATTTCTTCTTAAGCACTGACTTGTCTTACCAGAGATGTGAGTCTTTCTTACTTTAATAGATAATCAAAATGAAGTGTCTACTTTTAAGAATATTTTTGAATGCTAAAGCTCTTTCTCTGATATTTTTTTGGCTAGTATGGTGTAGTCTGATATAGCACTTTCCAAGCAGCAGTTTCAAATTATGTCCATAATCCCTGCAGTTTTTCACTGTTGCTCAGAACATATACAATGAAAACTGAAGCCTTCTTTCAGAAACAAGCCCTTTAAAGAGTAGAAAAGGAACACTAGGTGCCCTACGTAAGACTTTTTCACCTTTTTCCACACATCTGCATTCTTTACATAAAATTGCTTTTTCTACATATTTGCTGGCCTCTATGTTTAGGATCCTTTGGTCCTGTATGATCCTTCAGTTTGTCTGTTATCATGTAAGAAACTGGGTTCTCAGTCCTATGTACATAGCTCTTAAAGAGAACCAAGGTTATGCAAGTTTTGGATAAAATATGTCCTCCTATGACCTTCACAAATCAGAGACTGACATAAAGAATGAATGTCATCTGTCCCGACTTTAGCTGCCCAGAAGGTAGCTGCTGTACTTTTAGTGGAAATAAACAGGGTTACTTTCTTTCTTGAGTTTTTATCTTTTATTTTCTGAAGGTGCCTGTTGCCCTGTTGATAGGGATGGCTAGCTGCAATTAGCCACATTAAGTGTGGAAGTTGAGCAAAACAAATAATAAAAATGGAAGATGTGATGATACACCTTCTGTTGGTACCTGTTTTTCTCCATTAACTATCACCTGAGGAGTCACTGAGAGCGTAACTGGTGGCTGGAACAGGCTCCACAGGGAAGTAGACAGAGCACCAAGCCTGTCAGAGTTCAAGGACCATCTGGATGATACTCTTAGTCATATAATTTAGTTCTAGGTAGTCCTGCAAGGAGCATGGAGTTGAACTCAATGATCTTTATGGATCCCTCCCAACTTTAGATATTCTATGAGTGACTAGCTTAGATTTAGGTAGTTAGCCTTTAGACATCTGAAAGCAGGTCAGGTGAATCCCACCATACAATCTATAGGCAAACAGGAATACCTTTCCCTTTTGAGACAAATAGTCAGCAAAGGCATGAGGCTGAGGTATTACCTTCCAATCTTACCTTGGATGCATACTTTTGGTGTAAATAAAATGCTGAAGTTTTACTTCCTATTGAGGTGAGTCTCAAGGTTTTTCCAATATCAGGATATTACTAAGTATTGCCTTGCCCATGGAGAGAAAGAAAATCCATTTGTTGCAGAACTTATAATTTACAGTATTATTATCTTTCCTTTGTACAATTGGTTTCCCTATTACTCATGTCACAGATATTTTACATATTTTCTCTGCATTCGTTTTTAAAGGAAGCTGCTCTTCAGAACCAACATGTAATGATCATCTGAATCTAAACCATCACTTTTATTCTGCTATAGCAGCTCTTTGTACTTTGGGATCAAGGATAGGAAAGGGAATATTTAAATATTGACACGGGAATTCATGGTACTTACCTGATCAAAGACACCTTCATCTAGAAGACAAGTAAAAGGATCAATATAATTCTCATTACTAGCCACAACAAAGGATTTTTAAAATAACTTAAGCAGAGCTGTCTTTTTTTAAAGCAAAAAACCTCAAACCCTGTAATTGTCAGAATTGTGGTATCCTGCTGCTTATTAATGAGACTCCCAGAGAACAAGTTCTTGCCAGGGTTGTTTTAAAGCTTGAAGTTATGATTAAAATTTAATTTTATTACAGTAAAAGATGAAAAATTGACTATAGCAATGAAAAGGTCATTTCTGCAACACTGTCAATGCAGGAAATACATGTAATGCCCGTAAGAGAGCTTCTTACAAGATTCAGGAAAATGGCATGTTAACTATTAATAAATACTGCTGTGGTAGGAAGAGATGTGACAGAAACAGCAATAATAAGAATTACCTCTAACTGTGTGCTTGAGAAATCTAGCTATTTAAAAGATTGTTTGATAGAAAGTATGTGCGTCAAGAACTGTCATCACTCCAACAGAAAACATATGTGATTTATTTTATATCATTCTTGATCAAAAAAGCATAGAAAGTGCGATACCCCAAATAGCTCAAAATATGAAAACTTTTTATTTTCGTGAGAATGTTTTCGTTTTGAAAACTGGAACCACCTGATCACAGTAAAATGATTTTGAAAATAATTAAGCATTCTGCAGTTTAGGCATTAAAATAACTAGCCAAACATCTTTTACTTTCTTTTATCTTCACCTCTTTGCTGATAAGAAAGTAGTGTGATCTAAAGGGTAAAAGGAAAATGCAAAGTAACACTAAAATTAGCCAATGATTTTACAGTGTGGGTAAAAGAGTGGTAGGAAATATTTCTTTGGTGAACTTTTGTATCTCGGAGTAAAAGAAAGGTGTTCCTGATGGAGATGTTGTCCTAAATGTGTAATTTCTGCTATAGATTTGACTGATACAGATTTGTATATGCAGGTGAGGTGCTGCTTTCTTTAACTCCAGATCCTGATGTGAAAATGTCAATCAGTGTCTTGCATGGGTGACTGACATGCATGACAGTGTGGGGGTTTCTGTGAAAAGCCATAGGTATTGCTAGGAGATGTCTTGCTTTGGCTTCAAACTTTGAGGAATAAGGATGCTCTCTATGTATTATGGTTTTCAAGACTTTTTGAGAGAGTTTTTGCTGTAACTTGTTACTTTGAAAGTTGCCTCAAACTGAGTTAAATATTTTAATTTAATAATTAATTTAAAAGTTTCTTATCTTCCGTTAGGATTCAGACTACAAAAATTCATAAAAGGAGCTCCTATTCCTTCCGATTTGCTATTAAAAAAAAAAAAAAGTATTTTGTCTACTTCTTTTGGTACCAGTTTAAGGAGGGAGCTATCTACACATGATCTTGAAACTGTGTTTTCCAGTTCTAGAATACTGCAAAAGACAGCAGCCAAATGGCAAGAATAACTAAGATTAAGGCATCAGTTTCCTCAGTAAGTGAGTAAAATGACATTGCTCCCTATTGAGAGTGCAGCAAGCATTAGGATCCCTCAGGCAAAGGGAAAAAAAAATCTTAACTTTGAGGTGAAGCTTTTAAGCATCTGGTACAAATACTAAAGTGGCCATCTATTGTGCTTACATATCCCCTTGAATTGCCTCAATACATCAGGTGTGCAAGCACAGCTAGAAAAAGCAGCTGGAAAATATTTTGTGTATTTTTCTCTGTTCTTTAGAAATGAAGGGTAAAATCCATCCTTTTATTATGCTAGTGAAGTAAGAACTGAACCAGAGATTATTTTTTCCCAAAGCATAAGAATGTTTAACTTTTATACTTCCTTATAGACTGTAGCATGATCAATCAAACTAGTGAGGGTATTTCATGTATACCAGAACTACTGAAATCTTGATTCTCATTTTTTCACCTGGAAGTCTTCATTTTCAATCTGTGCAAAGGGCTGCACATTGAGACTCCAAACTCCATTTGAAACTTGGTAATATTAAAAATGCTTGTGTGACATCAGTAGCATAATTACAAAAGGAATAACACCTAGCAAAGAAGAGGCATTACAACTAGATGCATAGAATGGTTACACATTTTCTACCAACAATATTAATTTTCTTAATTTTTTTTGGGGGGGTGCAGCATCAAAAACCCCAAATAGAATACATTATTGGAACACTATAATAGAAATTGTAGGTTACAACAATAGTCTTTATCAAAATACTGCATTTTTTTTCTGAAAAATGACACAAGCAAGAATCCAGTATATTTTTTTTTATTATTCATAGCCATAAAAAAAAAAACTGGCTAGGTGCTCCAGCTTACTGTCTAGATAGCTTTTCCTTATAAATCTGGACTGAAATCCATGTTTCTAAACTTCCCTCATCTCTCAAATAATCATAGGACTTGAAGTGATAGTGTCCTTATCAACAGTTAGTTTCTATTTTATCATAGCACATATTTCTCAGGGGAGGGAAAAGCAACTGAATGGGAGTAATTGTTTTCACATTTGAGCAATGTCTGCTTCAATAACTAAGGACATGCATATCAAGTTTTACCAATTGGGCTTTTAATGAAAAATAGAGAAGTCTTGTACGAGAGCACATTTTAATACTATTTATTTTCATTTTCGCCATTCAAGTAGGTGATTGTTCAGCATATATCCACTTAACACTGGACACTTTCCCCCAGCACTGGACACTTTTAAGATTCATCTGGACAGGGTGCTGGGCCATCTTATCTAGACCATGCTTTAGCCAAAATAGGTTGGATCAGAGGAACCTTGAGGTCCCTTCCAACCTATGAGAAGTACTGACTGGTTCAATTTAGTGGAAAGAGAAGCTGCAGAAATCCGTATCTAGAGGTAGCTCAGATTAATCATTGGACTAAGTTCAGTAAAAATAATTAATAAAGCAACAGAAGACTGATAATATATGAATATGCTATAAATCCTAGCATTTTTTTTTCTGTGAACTTCTACTGGAAATACATTCAGTTATTTAATCTACTACAGTTGTAGGAAAAATGTAAAGGAGGAAGAGAAGTCTTTGAATCCTAAATGGGTAATTATAACAATACCAGCATGGTAAAAAATAAACCTAGGCTAGCAAGATCTGTCCTGGGCCACACATGGTCAAGAGTCAATATCTGAAAGAAAAATTCTGGAGACACAATGCTCATTAATTTTACTGACTGATAAATGTGGTTCCTACAAAGAAGATGTTCCTACAAAGAAAATAACTAAAGCATGTTAGTACAAAAAGACTCCTGTGTACAGCAGACAGGCCTTGAAACAGTGAAAGCATTAATGTTGTCGACATTATAATGTCATAATAAAAAAGATAATTTTGAACAGTGTTTGCTTTCTGTGACAGATATAATATAGAAAATAGTTTTCTGATCTATAGAGCATGGGTATTGAGTGAAGTGGGTAGGAGGAAAATATGTAAAATACAGCTCAAATATTCTTTCGGGTAATTCCTTGTCAAGGTCTATCCTTCATTTATTTTCCCAAGTGTAAAATTGACACGGAAGCAGTACTTTTTAATGCCAGTTCTATTGAGATGTCTGAAATGTAAGCACATATATAAGTGTTTTCAAGACTAAAGACCAAAAAATAGCATGATTTAACTTTTGAAGGAGAGCGTTTTCACAAAGTCAAAAAAGAAAGCAGCATTATTTGGATGGGTATCTGAGATGCAATTTTATCTACTCCATTGTTAAAGACATGGGGTAGGGGCTTATGCCTACACTCGTGTTTTAAAAACACTCCTTCCTAGCTTTATCTTTCTGTTTCTTTTCTTAATCATAAAAAGAATGGGTCCAAGTTCTTAATCATAAAAAGAATGGGTCCAAGCTATTTGTAACTTTGCTGGTGTTGAGACAAACTAGTAATAGGCTTAGTAGCAGCTGGACAATTCTGTGAGGAACAGGGAGAGCTGGCCCTATGGTTTATTCATGAAGAAGCCACGGCCTCATGGAAGAGCGAGCACAGGGCAGAGGGCACAGCTCCATGTGCAAGGCATAAGGGGCCAGAGAGAGAATCTGGAAAAAAAAACAAAACAGAAAGAATGAACAAAGAGATGGAGAAATCCATACTCCGTACTTTTATTAGTTTGTATCAATTAGGTTTTGGATTTAAAAGAAGAATTTGGGGAATACAGTCCAGATTTCAGGTATCTTTCTTTTAGTCAAGTGTTGTAACTACTAAGACTCTGTACAGAAATAACTTCTTCCTTGACCTCCCTGGTATCTATCTGGGCCCTTCAGGGAGCACAAACACCCAGGAGAGAATCCACCTAACCTAATTTTGGACGCTTAACATGGTGATAATTCGATCAGTTAGCTGTCTGGACTGTCTTCATAGTGAAGAAGCAGGCAGCTGTATAGCACCATTCCTCTCAGTTAAAATGAATTCTCATAATAAATAGGTCAAATTAATAACTTCTAGAAATGCTGTTAATCACAAAAGGAGCCCAAGGTGACTAAGAGAGATACAGATCATAAATATACAGGATAATTCAAACTGAAAGGGACCTCAGTAAGTCTCCAATCCAATCTCCTTCTCATTGAGGTCAAATCCCATTGCTCATTGTAGTGTTCAGTCAAGTCTTGAGCACCTCCAAGAACAGAGATGGCATAAACTCCCTGGGCAGCCTGCTTTCCTCCCCAACTGTCCTCATGTGGAAAAAATTCTTTCTTACATCCAGTCTTTTTAGTTTGCGCCTGTTGTCTCTTCTTGTCTTTCCATGAGCCGCTGTGACGAATGAGGGTCCATCTCCTTGCTCACCTCTCCACAGGCACTGGGAATTGCTGTTAGGTGTACCTGAAGCCATCACTTCTCCAGGCTGAAGAACCTCTGGTCCTCAGCGTCTTCTAACAGGCCAAGTGCTTCAGCTCCAATCAATCTGGTGGCCCTTCACTGAACTCATCCCAGCTTCCTGTACTGAGGACTCCAAAACTCAAAGATCACTGTTTTTTAAACAAACAAGGCTATAATAAATGTTTATAGGAGTCAAATTCTGGAGCTGAAGGAGGTCCCTTTCTATGTTTTGTGTCTATGCTTTCATGGCAAATAAATTTAATGGAATTATTCCACATTATTATTATTAAGTGTGGTGGCCAACCTGCATCAGCCTTACTCTCCACTTTTGTGGAGCTGCAGGCTGGTGGACGACTTTGCTTGTTCCTGCGGCAGCAGCCCCACCTTTGAGGGGGGAGGCTTTGTTGTCACGCTCTTTGTGACCCTGACATACCTCTGCGATTTCTACTTCCACCCCTGGTGCTAGTGACTCCTCGGCTGATGTGCTGGCAAGCCCAGACACCTCATTCTTAAAGACTTCCCCATGGTGCTCAATGAGAAACTCCACTGGTCATGTCACCTGCACTCAGTAAACTACTGGCTTCCATCCTGTTGGCTGAAAATGGGTCAGACAGCCTTTCCCGCTCCTGACCCTCACTTCTGTGTAGAAAGCTGCTTTTCCCAGCAGCTCCCCCACAAACATTTGCGGAAGAGAGGGGGCAGACAGGTACCTCTCAACAGTGCAGCTTGGGTGAGCCTGGAAGTCTGTAGCTGTCTGATAAACAGTGCAACTTCCCTAACACCTGCACCAGGATGTCCTGGTGTGTGCTCCTTGGCTGGGCTGAGCAGTCTTGGCCCCGCAGAGATGGGCAGGTTGCCAGCAGCCAACCTGCTGTTGGCTGTGTTTCTGCTGACGTTTTGCAGCAGGGAAAACGAGCTCTCAGGGAGCAGGAAGTTGTCCTTGGGCAACTTGCTGGCCATCCTGAAGGAGCAGGAACACAGTGTTAATAAAGCAGATGTTGTCAACACAGGTCTCACAGGTGATCTCACCCAAACTCACCCAAGGCAAGGCTCCCTGGCCATGCCTGGTCTACAGCAGAGGGACAGCCTCTGCTGAGATACAGCCACCTTGCTCCCTCCCTGCCCTTCTGGAAAGAGTCCCTTTGTGGAGCAACCCCCAATGTCTTCAGAAAGAGCTCCATGGAGAGAAGTGCTTTTCTGTGCCACTTGTTCCCAAAACCCCACCCTACAGCAGCAAGAGGTGGCTGGTAGAAAACAGGCCTTTTTCCAGGAGGCTGTTGCTTTGCAGGCAAGTCCCAGCCTCTGCCAGTCCCCGTGGAGCAGGCAGGATGCATGCCACAGTTACTCTTTCAGTCATGCCAGTCTCCCCTGCCTGCTGGGCTTCTGCAGGGTGTTCATCCACTCCTTGTAGACCTCTACCTTGAGAAGTTTGGATGTCTTATATAGAAAGTCCTGCAGTGCCAAGGGCTCCAGGTAAAGCTTTGACCACTGCCTCCAGGAGCACAGGCAGCATCCCTGGAATGCTGGCTCATGAAACTCAGGCAGATGAGTTTTAGGTCCTGCTCTCACAGGTGCCCATCAGCACCAACAGAGCTGGGAGCTGCTGGGCTCCAGGTCAGCATGGATCATCTTCAACATGACAGTCAGCAGATGCAGAGGCTGGCTTTTGAGATGGACCTCCACTCCACTGTGGAGGGCCTCCCTGAGCTCTTGGGAGGTGTGCTTACTGTCCACCAGCCAGAAGATCCAGCCAGAAGTGGGTGGCCCTCTTGCTCAGGACAATCAGCACATCCTGCAGGGGAAAGAGGAGGACAGTTGCTTTTCTGGAGACAGGCACTAGGGCAGGTGAACTTTCCTCAGGTTCAGGAGCAAGTGTGGATGGCTCTGCTTCCACTAAGGCAGGATGAAGGGATGGCTGACGTGGTGGCTCTGTGGTGGTCAAGGTCCATCTCTGGACAAAGGGCCAGCGAAACATCCTCCTCCTGCAGGTCCCACCTGCTGCCATGAAAAACAAGAGAAAAGACCTGTGGAGGAGAACCAAGTAAGTGCTCCCAGATGCTCTCTCCCTGCCACTGAGCGCATAGGAGAGGCACTGTTTGGAAATAAGGGGCCCCTGGGGCTCAGCTCTCTCCAGCTACATGGTGATGGGGACAGACGTACCCTGTGGGAAGGGCAGAAACAGCCCCAGTGAGGCAGGAGTGCCCACCTGCAAGAGGAGAAGAGAAAAGAGTTTGTCTTCTCCAAACTCACCAGCCAGGTGGTCAAGGTGGCCTTCACTACTAGCAGGAATGAGAGATGGTCGCTGCTCTGCACCTGCCTGTAAGAAATGCATGGTGCTTACTGAGCAGCCCCGCAGCTCAAAGAGTCCCTGAAGAGCTGCATCGGCCCCTGCCCATGTGTGAGAGGTGAGGATGGCTGAGACTGCATCCTAAGTGACTCTCACCTTTGCCTGGCACTCAACCAGCCTCTTCAGGCTGCTGGCAGGTAGTGTCATCCTGGGCAAGGGGAAAAGAGTAGAAGGTGAGAAGTGGTGCAGCTGATGCTTCACTGAAGCAGCTTTTGGGGGCAGAGTGGAGTCAGGAGGGACACTCAAGACATTGTAGCAGCTCAGCTCCTTCAGCAGGAGCTTGATGGAAGACAGCTGGGTCACGCAGTCTCCCTCTGCTCTTTGTGGTGGCAAAAAAAAAAAAAAAGGTGGTAAAAGCATAGAAAACCTAGAACTGTAAGATGTGTGGATCATATCTTTTGAGTTATACTGTAGAAAACATTTTCTATATAGTGTTAAGCTTTTGTCCTTCGCATAGCTTGGACTGAGCCAAACACCTCCCTGACAATCTGGAGCAGTACATCAGGGAACCATTGGGGCCAGAAGCTCCCTGGGGGCCAGCACTGGAAGGGACACCTCATGGTGGCAGGGTAGGGCCTGGCAGCCAGGGCCTGTCCCACCGCTTCGGCCCAGGGCATTGCACACCTGCAGGGGAAAGGGCTGAGCCAAAGCCAGGCTGGGATATTGGACCATTGGTGGCCTGGCTTGGTGAGGCCCATGGCTGTGCTGGGCAGGGCTGTGGGAAGCTGAAGACCAGCCCTGTTGGGGTGTCACTGGGGCAGGCACTAATGGCCCCAGAGGCTGAAATGGGGTCCTGATCTGTGGAGTCCTGGCAGGGCCTATTGGTGCCCTCAGTTTCCTGAACATTAATATAAAGCAAGGAATCAGTCATAAAGAGCAGCAGTTTTCTGTGGTGTTTGGTATGTTGTTTGTTTGGTTGGTTGGTTGGTTTTTTAATGGTGTGTTGTTGAAAGTAGCATCTATTGTTTAGTGTGCAGACAATAACAAAGGCAAGAAGCAGCGCTGATAATGGAGATCTCCATTAATGAAGTACATTATAATACAATGCTGGAAAACTACTACTACATATTGGTGGGGAGAAGGAGGAGAATGCCCAGTGCCCCATTATCCAGGTGCAGTTGGCACAGGAATGGAGGCCTGAAAATCAGGAATTGGTGGTGTGATCGGCTCTGTCTGCAAAAAATCACACTCTTCTGCTGCTTAATGCAGTGGGTTTTTTTCAGGACTTTTAATGTTTATAAATCCTGTGAAACTTGTTAGAGCAAGAGCTTAAAAAAATTCAGGTGTTCAGATGTATTTTGCAATATGAAAATATGTCAAAAAGATGGTGTGGGTTGGTGGGACAGGTTAACCTACAGTAAATTTTTTGTAAAGTAGAGAACTATTTTATGGACAGTTGCCATTGTTGTTATTCTGACTTCTGTTGTACAGATAGAATATTTATTGCATGAGCAGCAAAAACGTCACTACGTTTGTGAATATATATGATTGGTGACTGAGATTCAAAACCCACTGCTGATTCAAAAAGAAGATCAATGCCCAACACTGGGTACTAAACATTGTATTTTGCTGCTTTTAAAGTCATCTGCCATGCAGCAGTATATATATGTATATACAGTGATACATACATAAGTACATATCATTACTTCTATCAGAACTAGCCAACCTCTGCTTTGTCCATATGGCTGAGCCTCTAAGAGGAGGACAACTTGCAGAAAACAAGTAAAAGCCATTTATTTGTTAAGCTGAATGCTGATCTTTTTGGCTCTATGTTTTACCATCTCGACTATCTTTCTACTTTTCACGCAAACACTGGGAACAGCAGGCCAAGAAGCTGTGTGTAACATACACAGATTTGTATTCTGTATTACTCAGTGTGGTATTTGTGCTTCTGCCTGGATGACATGCTTAGCTTGAGAGACAGGTGGAGAGTAAATGGGATCAAAGAGACTTAGGAGTGTTTAATACATATCTACAGCTATTTGCTTGGCAAAGATGATGACGTTCCATTGCGTGCTAATTCTTTTTGCAAAGCCAATAGAAGAGCAGATTTTTTTCTTACAGAAACTGACTTAGAAGTCTAACAGTGTAGCCTGTTTTGTGGGGTATCCTTTTTTTCTTTTTTTTAACTAATATCACATAAACCCTCGGTTGTTGTGACCTTATTATTCTCTACAGTTAAGTGCAGGCATAGCAAACTTTAAGGACAGGAGGTGAAGGATTCTCAGGAGGGTGCCTGTACAGATACTTCCACTTGAGAGTATGATTTGATGAAGAATAAAGCAGAGGAAGATAAGCAGTGGTGAGTAATATTTTCTGTACTGACTGGGAGAATTTTCTTGGTGAAGTAAAAATGTCCCTAGAGAGGACATCAGCTTTTGAAATATGTGCTCTCTAACTACACTTGGTTGAAACATGATTTAGGGAATACAGGAATAACCAAAACCTTGTCATATTTAAATTTCATAAGGAAATTAAGACTTCTGTGAAACTGATTGTAAAACTCATCTTGACTGTGGTGGAAACAATTATCTTTCAGTTTCTGTTGAAGAAAACAACGGTATTTGCTTCTAGAATCTGGTAGAGAGAACAAAAGAAAGCAGGAATTAAGAGGCCGAATTTGCATCTTCTGCAATGATAAACAAGGAAAGGCAAATTTATCTTTGTTTGGGGCTAAGAAATGTGATTAAACATAATGTTGTTGAAATTCTGCTGCTTTGTAGAGGACAAATTTTAGAAAGCCCACAAGGCAATAAGAAAAATTACAATTTGCAGCTATTGCTGGCATGGATTAAGGGCACTCTTGAACAGCTATAGTGCTCATAAATGATAAGCCATGTCGTCTCAGGAGTGACAGTAGGCAATAAATTTAATTTACTTATGTCTCAATTAGCTTGTGTTTTCACATCTTACTTAATCAAACTAAGGTTTATTTAACTTCTTTCTGACAGCTTTTTTTTGCCTCCTGTTCCCTCATAAAAGCAGATGGCTTAATGCACAGATGCTCATGGACAGCAAAGGTGAATTAGCTTTGTCTGATTAAATATTTTTCTGAGAACACCTCACTTGACAGTTACTGCTTAGTATAGCAAAGCCAAACAAATTATATGCTTTCTAAATAAGGAATTCAACAATAACTTTGCAGCCTTCTAATCCTAACTGCATATGGTCTGATATAAGCCCATACTCTGTTGCCAGCAACTGTGATGTCAAGAACTTGATTCCATTAAGAAATAGAGATGATCAAAGTTGGAACAAATGAGGTAATTGTGACCTAAAATGTATTGTTCTGTGAATAGCCACACATTTGCCTGTAAGTTCTTCAAGGCAAGGATTATCTTTTTGCTCTGTGTACAGCATAAATGGCACAAAAGGAATCTGTGCCATGACTAAATCTCAAAACACTGCTGCAATAGAAATAATAATAAACCATATAGGGGAGGATTATTTGTGCTTCAGAAAAAAACTATCAGTTAATTGCTCATTTAAATGTATTTAAAATTCCCTACTGTGTTCTCTCTTTTTTCTAATAATGTCAAAGTAACTTTGAAAGACTGCTTGTAAAACTGCCTTGTAACTGATCACTGAGAACAAGAGTATTTATTCTAATATGCTCAAAATGCAAGCAGTTATTTGATGCTGGAAGCTAAGCCAGCCAGTTTCATTTAGTACAGTGATGCACTCCCACTTTCTCAGCAAGTCTGGTGCTTGTACTTTCCCAAACAATTAAAATATTTAAATAATTGGCTATATTGGTGTTGCCTTTTTCTTTTTTTTTTTTTTTTCCTATTAATGGTGCTAAATGTTTGATGTTCAGCTAGAGTTTAATAATTAGGAAATATAATTAGTTCTAAATTAGCTTTTGCAGCTTTTTGGTCAGTAGACAGACATTTCACAGCCTGCCTGGCTGAAATCACTTCAGGCTATTGAAGATTTTCTCACTCCATTTAGTTGTTAAACCCGGGCATATGGGTTTCTGATCAGTTTTCATATTCACATAGATCCTCAGAGGAAGCTAGCAGTGAAAATAATATTAAAATAAACAAAGAAACCTGGTTCACATAAAGCTAAGACAATTTAATGCTCATGTTGGCAATGCTGGAACTGTCCTCCAATCATCAGAAGAGGGTTTGATGGAAGTGATGAATGAGTTTCTCACACTACCTGGCAATCTGCTGGGAAGGAATACTTCTCAGAGGCAAAGCACAGCATAGCCACCTAACCATAGCTGATTAACATTTTGATAACCATGTCTCTGTAGTTGCCAAACTACAATTTGGTAATATGCTGCTACTCAATAGCTGCTGAAATACTCCTCGGGTAGCAATGAGTGTTGTGAGGCAAGGTTTTTTTTTTGAGAGATTAGGGAGATTAAAATAAGATGGGCATCAGTAGATGTTTCTGATCAAAGAAAATCCTTGTACATCTAACTTCTTAGCTACCTGGTGTTAACTTGTAAAAAGAAATATGTTACAGTTTTCCTATTAACTAATGTTACCAAACAGCTCTGCCTGTTTGCTGCTATTGTCAGGGTAACTTGCTTCATTCAATAGGACTGCAAGACCTGCAGTTGAGTTCTGCTTTGTCTGACTCTCACAGTAACTTTTTTTGTGCAGCAGAGAGTTTGTGTCTCATTGGTTTTCACTGGTATATTTGCACTCACCTGAAGCTAGTTTAGTTCTGGGGTGATGTTTTCAGTTTATCAGATCTGGAAACATATCATTCTTTAAGTGGAGAACTGAATGAGAAATGAAATGGTTTTAGGGCTTGTTTCTGTTAGCACTGCAGTTAATAAAAAAATGGGGGGAGTGTAATAAAAGGTGGGTGGAAATTGTAAAAAGGAATTGTTGCAGTTAGAGGTAACAGAAACAGAAACCTGACTTGACCAGTCTTATTCTCATATTTTCTCTATTCACTTTATGTGCCAAAGTCAGGGATGACAGTACTGTGCTTTGAGTAGACACAGAGGCTGCAGGAAAGGAGGCTGTCTAACATTAGTGACCCTATTATTGGGCTGAATTTCATTAGCTTGCGTTGCGTATCCTGAATGGAACTGAATATTTTCATGTGTTCACTATCTTAGAGAGAAGATTTATATCTTGGGGAACTCTTATAACTCTTAGTTAACTTCAGAGAAAATACTTTAAAACAAATTGCTGTCAAGATACTGAAATACTATTGGTGACACAAATGTGTCCCATCTATCAACTTCCCTCCCAAGAATAAGATTTATTACACCAGGGTTGGGGTTTTTTTGATTGAAATCACTTTCATTTCAAAATGTTTAACGAAGTATTTCCTGATAGTTCATAGTACAGGGATCCACAGTGTACCACATGATACAATATCTATATATAAAAAAACCTCACTAATTATACTGTGCCAGTGAGATGGGGGATGACATCAGAACAGAATTAGATTTAATAACTTTAGCAAAAGGTACACTATTAAGATAAGAACAGCTTCAGTATAAGCAACTCAAAACTGGTACAAATAATAACAATATGGATTTTTGCCTATAAAAGGCTGTTAGTATTGTCTAAAAGGAGTATTTTCAGCAAGCTTGGTAATTGGAGTCCCTGCAGAAGATTGGCAGTGTGAGATGTCTCCTGGGCTGTGTAGTGGTTTGTAGTGGACCATTTAGCAATGAATATTCATAATATTTTTTGTTACTTTCTGGCATATTCTGATACACTGTACATATAAATCCAAAAACTGGGTTAATCATCTGAAAGGGGTTTAATCATCTTAAAGTTAATTAAGATCTCTCTAGTCATGCATGTATTCTATCTTTTCACTGCAATTTAATTTACTGCTAGAAATAGCCCTATTAGGATAATTATGATTCTGTAAGAAAGACAGTTATAGGTAGCATTTTCATGTTGCAAAAGACTCATGAAATTATCCTGCACTGAATAATGTCACATCTTAAACTCAAGTAACTGTTTTGTTTGGAGGGAAGGAGAAGCATATGGTTCATATCCAGCAGCAGAATATTTATTGAATTTAATGAATATTTTATCAATAAAAAGATAGACCTCAAAGGTTAGTAGTCAATGAAGAAAATGTGGTAGGAAATGGCTTTGAGGATTTGAGTGATGCCCAAAATTTGTATTAATAACCTTAAATACACAATAGGAAAACAAAACAAAACACACCAACACTACAGAAAGTTCCCTGATTTCTGTGGTAACCTACACTTGCTAGTAACCTTCATCTTAGGAAAGATGACTGAGAAATTGTTTCAGCAGTGTTAGTGTGGGAAAAGTAAAGTGGAAAAATCTGAGAAGAGAGGACTTGATCCAGGTGCTGGGCTTGGTGTTGCCTTTCTCTGTGTCAGCAATAACAGCTCAGGAGCCTGTTGTGCCAAAACAAGGCTGCATGGTCAAAATTTAATCCCTCATTTCACAACTTGAAAAATTTCCCTCTTTGCTATCTGTGTTCCTGTCCATTCAAATAGGAACTCAACACATGCAGAGGGAATGCATGGATTTCTGGCTTTCATTCATTTATCCTCTGGAGTGTTACTGACATTCCGATTGGGTCACCACTGTAGATGAAACTTCAATACTACCAACATTTGCTGCACAGACCTCCACCTTTAGAGTTTATAGAGTAAATGATATTGTCAGTATGTTGATACCTCATGCTGAACAGCTTTTAAAACATGGTTAATGTGCACAACAGTTGTCCCACTGATAGGATCAGCTCTAAGTCCTATAATTTGGAGTTTTCTAGTAGTTACAGATGCTTTCACCTTGTACTTCTCTCCTGCTTGCTTCTTTGCATTCTGGGCATATAGGCCCTTTTCTTCTTTGGCTGTTTGGCCACCTCTGCCACTCTCAGCCCCTTGTTATCACTCTGTTCCTGTAATTCTCCCTGTTTCTCTGTAGTGGTTGAGACCCAGCCGGGAGCTGAGCACCATGCGGCTGCTCACTCACACCCCTGCCCTCGTGGGATGGGGAGGGGAACAGGGAATAAAAGACAGAACCCCATGGGTCGAGATAAGGAGAATTTAATAGAACAACACAAAAGGAGAAGAAAAAAAACAACAGCAAGAGTAGTAGTAATCAAATAATAAACAAACTGAACGATATCGAACATACCTGACCGCACAGTGACACACCAGCACCAACCACCCCCCAGGGTCCAGGCTTTGCCCAGCTCTCCCCCCTTCCCTTATGTATGGGCCACAATGTCAGTACAGTATCGAATAACCCATTGCTTGGTTCGATTGTCTATCCTGGATGTGACTCCCTCACAGCTACTGGTGAAAATTAACACTATCCTAGCCAAACCCAGGACATTTGCTTCTCCCTCCATGCTCAAATCCAGATTTTCTCATCTCATCAATAAAGTGAGTTGTAAGAACACAAGTGACAGTGTCCTCGCTTCTGTACAATAACAAAAGCCTATGCATGGGGGCAGACAATTCTCTAAAACCATATTTCAAGTCCATGTCCCAAAGAAAGTGCTGTTAGATATTCTAAACAAGAGCTCTTAGGAAGATTGTGATTTTCTGTAATTTCAGTTTGAAAAAGAAACCTGAACTGTTTTGATTAAAAGTTCCCACTCACAAATTCATCCAGAGGCAGGTGTCCTGTGTGGGAGCTCTCTAACTCAGCAGCAAACACTAAAGACCTGGAAAGAGGCTCACAGGATAGGAACTATCATATGGTATCAGTTCTAGCTGCCAGCTTCACTTCTCTTGGCTATGCTAAAAAAAGTATTGTTTCAGCTACTCTGGCGGGTGCAGTCAAGTGGAGAGAACTGCTGTGGGGTAAAGGATACTCATGTGAGAACTCCTCTGGCCATTGTAATGAAATGTCTCAGAGCAGTGTTAATCAGAGCGAGCTTAACTCCAAGCAGTGCTGGAAAGTCTGCAGCCCTGTATGAAGAAAACTTGTTTTGTGGGTTATTATTTTATTTTATAAAACACTAAGATAAAAAGAGGCATTTCTAGGCACCTGATCTAGACAACTTTGAAATCTAATCTGTGTTAACCTGAACTCTCAGAACTATTAATTCAAGCCATACCGTGCCACATAATTATGTTGGCTATTCCCTGTGGTGCAACGATGTCTGCAAAAGACACTGATCACGTGAGTATAGAACTTTCAAGCAATTATAACCTGTATTGAAAATTACTGAAGCTTAACTAATTATCTAGCAAAAATTCAAAAGGAGAACGCTCCTCCTCCGACTCCACATTCCCTTCCTTCCTAGTGAAATTGTGAGTGCTTGAATCAGTGGGAGTTTTGTTACTGATTTCTACAAATCCAGAGAACAATAATGAATATTTATTGCTTCCTTCCACTTTTCATTTGTCTGATAAATTATTTTTTGCAGTAATTCTTAGATAGGGCAATGAAAACTTTTCCTTTCCTCTCCAAGTGCCATGGAAATTTTTTCTGTGTAAATATTACATATCCCAGCATCTGTGGCATTGATGTGTATGGCTTTTTTTTTTTTTTTTTTTTAATGAAAAAGCAGGTGGCAAAACTTAAGTGTGACCTTTTTGTTCTCCTGATCCAAGGTTCAGTGAAAGTCAGGCGGCATTTCCACTCAACATCTTGCATACTGGAGTCTAACATGTGCATGTTTTTCTTCTCTACTCTTGTGTGCATGTAATAAATGTTATTTAGAAATGATTGGGTGAACAAGAGAAATTGCACTGGAGATTTTTTTTTTCAAAGAAAATGAGGATAATTTTTTTTTTCTCTTAGTTTATCACGGGCAGAGACTACATGGTCCACTATATATTGAATATTCGTCCTCTCGTTTCAGTAAAAAGTAAGGCTTCATGTTACCTTTAAACAGTCAGCATCAGTGTTTGAGAGACAAACAGAAGGGTTTTTTTTTACCATAAATACTTGAAAATCAATTTAGTATTTTCATTTGCCTGATCAAAACTCCTTTACATTCAACTGTTTACAGATACGAAGATTTAAACCTTTTGAGTAGACTACTGACCATAATCAATTTTCAGACTGTGTTCAGCTATATTTTTTACAATTTGAATCTGTACTGAAGTGTTAAGGAAAAGAGTTGTACTGTTGTAGTGTTGCAGTTTGACTATCAAATGGCTGAAATAAATAGTTTGTCGATTTATCACTGACATAGAAGCAGAATTCTTTGTAACCACAGTTACGAAAAACTTTAAAAAAATCCTTTTGTAAATATTTTAAATGGAAAAAAGAAGGAAAACCAGAGAAATAGGTTTACTTTTACCTCACTAAAATGTGATTTTCTTTTCCTCAGAGGTTTTAAACAGCTAACACAGTGATGCATGCTGTTAGAAGCTATTATTCTCTTGTGAAAGAAAACCAAGCCACATTCCCTACAGATACACACAGGCACTAATCACCTCCAAAGCAATCGATACTCAACTGGTCCAAAATGTGGTTTTTTTGCTCCTGTGCTACCCTGGAAGGAGTTTTAGTGCCTGGAGTCCTGCTGCGTGATGCTGATTCACACACACGATTCTCATTGCATTAATAAGGTTTTCCTCCATTTAGTTTTTTTAGAATCTACTGGTGCTGCCCTGAGTGGGGGCCTTATATCTGTTACACCTATAGCTGCTGTATTGCATACAGCAGAGATGCGCTGCAGCACTGGAGATTTCTAATCCAGTCCCCAACATCTTGGCTAATTTGAAATAGAATATTGGCATGCGATAGTAGACTTCAGTTACAAAAGAATTTACAATTAGTTTAACAACATTAATTTAGATGAGAAGACGCCTGTTCAGAGCTTTTAGTGTTTAAAGAACTTTATAGGAATTACGCTGCCATGGTGGTTTCTGCTCAATGCCAGGCTCCCAACAGGCACAGGGATGAGATGCGGGGTGTCAAGCTCCTCTCCGAAGCCAGCACCCCACCGGCACACAGGCAGGGGTGATAGGGCCGTGACTGTGGAGGCAGGGGCCTAGCTCCTGCTGATACTGCTCCTGAGAAGCTGGGTGCTGCAACCTCCTCACCCTGGCCTCAGGAGGGGACATGGCAGCTCTCTCTGCTGGATGGCTGTGGGGAAAGGCAGCACACTCCTACCCCTCCTCCTCCAGGGGGGAGCTGGGTTGTTGTGGGCATCCAGAGAAACAGCTTGTCTTTTAAAAAGATGGATCTAGCTATGTGTTAGCTTGGGAAATATGCCTAGTGGTGCAGAGCACTTGGTGATTTACTGTGCCAGAAAAGTTCTGGTGTGCTTATTTAACACATTTACGGGGCATGGACTACCCACTCAGCTTGTTACATAAATGTTCTCTTGCATGCAGAGTGCATAAAGGTTGATCGAGGTCATATAAGCAGGTTGATATGAATAGATGTGACCAGAGCTTATATGACATTTGTTGCTGGGCCCCTGCCCCTTCTCTGCCCACTCCAACATGTGGCAAAACAGATACTGATTTCAAAAGGAAAATCCGTCATAGCAATGAGAACATGCAGTGTCTCTGTCATGCTGGACCTCCTTAAAAAGACCTATAGGACCTAATGTGAATAGTCAGAATTTCTTGCCTGTAGGTATTTTTGTTTAATAAAAAGGAGTAAAAGAACATATAAAGAGGGATGTTGGTGATCTTTCTGCAGCATAAGTGACTCATATACCACAGACAAATCATAGAACTGTTTAAGTTGGAAAAGACATTCAAGATCTTCAAGTGCAACCATTAAATGTCAGTTGGTAAAGGCTGAAGTGAAAGATACGGCAATTCGCAGGCTGAATCTTGTTAGCATTTTAAATCAACCTGCTTATTTTGTATGGAGAGTGTACTTTTAAATATTATCCTTTAAATGAACTTGTTAAGCATTTTTCTATCACCTTTCCGGTGACTAAAGTACTTTTCATATCAGAAAAGCTTGTGAGAGTATTAAGTTCAACGTCTTTAAAGGCTAAAAAGACAAATGCATGCTTGCTTGGGTCTGGTGCCTGTCAGGACAGCTTCTGTACTACTGGGGGAATAGATTAACATTACTACAGTGACCCTAGTTCTTCCAGCTCATTGGAAGCTGATGAGTATGTATGAAAAAAAAAAATTACCTCCTCCTTACTCCAATAAGAGATCTGAATCTGGGATCACTAGATAATACTATTTACAGAGTTACTGCAGCTCAAAATTGCTCTCCTCCCACACTTTACTGACAGCACCTACACTGGCATTCTACCTTACCATAAGCCAGTACTCTGTCTTGGCAGAAGATCATACCCTGCAATAGAGCTTCTCATCACCTCTCTTTCCAGCCTTGGATGTATGGATCTTATGTTCCAGGATGTTATGATATACTTTATCCAGAGTGCCAAATGAAGATTGTAGGAATGAAATGAAACAAGAATTAAGCAGCAGAATTAATTCATGCAAGTAACCATTAAAAAGAAAAAACAAAACAAAACAAAACAAAACAGAAATCTCCAGTGAAAAGTAAGAAAATATATTTCACAAAAGCCGGTTTAATCTCTCCTTCTTGATCCTTAAGTGAGGGATGAAAAATACCTCTGGAAATTAGCCTGGGAACTAAGATTCACAACTTTAGAGGGTGCTAAAAGTCAGCCAGTCAATAGCAAAACTGTTTGGCAGTGTTTCCTCCACACCATATCCTCTATGAAGAGCTCACTGTTCTGTAGGCAGTAATTACTGATTTCTTGTCCCACAGTGCCTAAAATATTATCACCTCTCTTTCTGCTAACATTCTCTTCTGCTCCCTTGGTACCAACTGCCCTTTTCCTTGAAAAGGACTAATTCAATTAAATTAAAATCAGAGTAATGATTCATGCTCTTGGTTTAGCTTGGAGATTTAGAACTGAAAAAGGGCTTATGAGCTTCAGAGCTTATAATTTTTTTTTTTCCATCTCTATCAATCAAAGCTGCCTTTATAAACCTAGTCTTGTTTATATCCTTGGAGCATTGCAAGCTACAAAAACATTACAGTCCAAGTACAAAGCACCGCTGGTGGCTTGAAAAAATGATGCATGCAATCTGAAATTACTGAGAACCCAATTCTGCTCTGAGTCTTGTTTCAATAGCTTTATTTTTACTTAAAACCCCAGAAAGTAGCTTACATTTGGACCTCATATGTCATGGTTGCACAGGGTATAGCATCATGTCTGACTTCTGGTGAATTAGCCTTAATTATTCAAACACATGAGTGGCTTTACAAAACCCAATCATCGCTTTCTCTCTTCCTCCTCCTGCCCTCCCTTGGCTTTGCTGGTTCCATTGTTTATTGGCATCTGTTACTGTCAGCATCTGCCTGTGACTGGTACAGATAAGCTGGGCTGCTGGATCACAGGCAACGAGATGTAGGATAGGAGGTGAAGAACAGCTCTGCTGTTGTCTGTTTACTAGAAATTAATTAGTGTGATAGAAGAATAAAAACTGTTCAGTAGTTTTATTGGTCAGTAATATATATGACAGCTTTAAAGAAGATTCAGCAATTAGAGTGAAATAAGAATTTCTGATTGAGATCATCTGTATTTATAATTTTAAACTTGTGTGAGGTTTGCCAAGTCCCTAATGATAAAGAAATGTGGTGCTAATGTCAGAATTATTGAAACTGCAAAAAACAAGTGTCAGACTAGCTAAGACCCTACACTGTATTCATTGAGCCTTGCCCTGAACTGCAGAAGCTGCATTCAGATGTATCAGATGATTTTTCAGGCTTTCTCCATTAAAGCTCCAAGGTGTATTCCACATTCCTATGAAATTTTCTTAATTTTTACTTTGTTAGAAAAAAAAAGAACATTCATTTGTCTAGTGCTGTGTAAAAATCCCGCTGCAGTTCATTAAGGGATTATTTTAGTTAGTACACGCATGACAGTAAAGCTGAGAAGTGCAGTTCATAACTTGGCCTTTATTGGTCCAATGGCAACATCTGTACTAGTGAATGAAATGGGGCAAGACTCGTTATGTGGAGGGCAAATAGTGTGACTCAGGTTGCATTCCTGCAACTAAGCTCTCTAGCTTTTTTCCCAGAACTTCAAACCTTCATCCACAGTGCTAACTGGGCATTATTTCTCTTACTATCTCCACCTTGGTGTGGCATATGAAACTGGTATCTGGCTCAGGCCAGAATCATGCCACAAAGTGTGTAAATGGTCATAGCATGACCTCCAGTCTGTGCCTTGGCCTTACTCAGCCCACAGATGTAGGTGAACACTCCAGTTGTTCAATATCTCTGTTTTACTAAGGAGTCTAAAACTGGACACAGTACTCCAGATGTGGCCTCAAGAGTGATGAGTAGAAAGGACAGATCATATCTGTTAACTTGCTGGTTACGTGCATGTTAATACAGTGCACTCTGTAGTAACTGTAGGAATAAGTAACACAAATTTTCAAAGGCATTTTAGTCAGGGAGTTAAAATGAAAGTTTCCTGCATAGAAGAAGAAAATGGTAAATGTAAATATTCTAGCTGATTTTCTCTGTGGGGAAAATGCAGTCATGTTAATGCATTCATATATTCTAATAAGAAATGCCAACATTTTAATTTATTATTAAATACAGCAAAGCAGACGTCAGTGTAGTGAACGGAAACACATTACTAAATGTTATTCATTCAGACATTGTGTCATTCTTGATACCTCTTTGAGTTGGTTAAATAGCATACTGGAAGGTAAACAGAAGGCAGGTAATGTCATTTAAAAAAAAATGCCCTTAAATGGGTCTTTCTTCCTTTCTTTTTCTACTTCTTACAGGCAAAAAAAAAAAAAAAAGCAGATCACCCTGTGTAAATGGATAGTCTAAAATAGTTGAAAGAATGACTTGACTAAGCTCACACAACAAAGACATTGTTATTAAAAAATGGCCTAGATAATTTTGCAACTTTATTTGTTAAGAACCTGACTTAACACAAGCTGTTATCTCAGATCCGGGAAAACTAGACTGCAATCACTGGAAATTCAAGTGTGTAACATTTGTCTAAACCATGATCAAATTGTCAGGAACTGATCTCACCAATATTGTTTTACCCATTATGTCCTGATTTCAGTATTTTAGTACGGGACCTATTTAGGCATTGATGTTTACAGATTGTATTTCATTAATTTTCAAGCCTCCTATTCTTCAGCAAAATGTTCTTAAAATGTGAAATATTCTTCCTGGGTAAGTAATAAATAATCTGCTTTCTTGGGTCTTCTAAAGCAAACCCTGACAAAGAAAAAAATCAGTCACGGGTAGCAGGTGGGACGGTATGTCTAACGTATCTCTGATTTCTCTTTTTTTCTGTGATTAAGTTGTATATAGACATCTTGAATATACAGTTTTCCATATAAAAAGCTGCTATGAAGGCCGTGAAGAGATTTTCAGGGATTAGCAAGTGCTGTCTGGGACTTTCTGCATTACTTAATACACTGTATCCCTATTTCAGTGCATTGACTAGTTTCTTTTGTCTTTTCCCAGAGTTTCTCCATGAAAGCCATCAGTGCTCCTGACTTGGTAAGAACAGTCATTTTTTTTCCCATGTGATACTTGTCCTATTGATTTTAACAGAAATACACTTTTACTGCACTTGCTGTTACACAGAATGTGTCTCAAGAGCAGTGAATTTGCTCAGCCTTGGCACCTTCATTCTCAAGAGCCTTTTCAAAATCTAAATGAGAGACCAAGCCTACAGAATCATAAATTTTCGAGCACATGCTAATTGCAGAAATCTGAGATGGTTGCTCTGAATGGTAGGTTGTCAGTCAGGCTTGCATTAATGTGAGCTCTGAGGATTTGTATTGCTAGCTTACAGTAGCTCAAGAGGAAACACGAATCTTTTCTCTCACAGGGATGGCAGAGCTAACTCCCAATTCTATCGTCTTGGCCCTGGAGCTCTTTTAATTATTGTGATCCTATTAGCATAATTCAACAACTTTAAAAATTAATTCAATGCAGATCAGTTTGGAAGTGAAATGGCATTTCTTATACTGCAAAATTGTAATACTACACAGTCATCTAAATCACCAGAAAGCTGTGGGGCAATCCAAGTGGTTTTAGGCTTTTTCAGATTACAATATTTCTGAATCAATAAATTCCCATAAAAACAAATTAACAAAGCAAACCAAGAACACCTCAAAATCCCATAGTCAGTGTTTGCTTTTTAAGCTCTAGGGTTATAAATACATATATCTATATGTAAATATATAAACACCCACCCTTCAGATATTTGTAAACATTAATAAGATCCCCTTTCATTTTTCTCTTCTCCAGACTAAACAGCTCCAGGTCTCTCAGCCTTTCCTCATAAGGGAGATGTTCCAGTCCCTTCATCATCCTGATAGCCACTGTTGGAGTCTCTCTAGTATTTCTCTGTCCCTCTTGAACTGGGGAGACGAGAACTGAACACAACATTCCAGATGTGGTCTCACTAGTGCAGACTAGAGGAGGAGGAGAACCTCCCTTCACCCCCTGAACACACTTTTCTTAATGCAGCCCAGGATAACATTGGACTTCTTGGCCACAAGGATACTTTGCGGTTCCATGGATAACTTATTGTCCACCAGGACTCTATGGGGCTGCTTTCCAGTAGGTCAGTCCCTAACCTGTTCTGGAGCATGGTGTTATTCCTCCCCAGGTGTAGGACTCTACATGTGGCTTTGTTGAACTTCATTATGTTGCCCTTTGCCCAGCTTTCCAGCCAGTCCAGATCTCACTGAATGGAAGCACAGTCTTCTGGTTTATCAGCCACGCCTCCCCGTTTCATATCATCAGCAAACTTGTGGAAGGTACACTGTAGCTCTTCATCCACACCTCCTGAGCCTATCCATGAGGATGTTATGGGAGACAGTGTTAAAAGCCTTTGCTAAAGTCAAGGTAGACAACATCCACTGCTCTCCCTGCATCTACCCATTCAGTCACACCATCACAGGAGGCTATCAGATTGATCAAACATGACTTCCCTTTGTTTTTTGTTATCATGACAGAGAGGTTTCAGGAACTGTCTACTGACCTAAAGACAAACAGGCTGCTCTTACCAGCTCATGCCAGAGCAAGGAGTTGTAGTGAAGCTGGTTTGGCTTTCAAAGAAATGGAGATGTAAAAATTT
>WTSP01012311.1:108924-122254 GCA_025331215.1 Actenoides lindsayi | reverse complement strand
ACAATATGCCAGATGTGGTCTCACTAGTGCAGACTAGAGGGGGAGGAGAACCTCCCTTCACCCCCTGGACACACTTTTCTTAATGCAGCCCAGGATAACATTTGCCTTCTTGGCCACAAGGATACTTTGTGGTTCCATGGATAACTTATTGTCCACCAGGACTCTATGGGACTGCTTTCCAGTAGGTCAGTCCCTAACCTGTACTGGTGCATGGTGTTATTCCTCCCCAGGTGTAGGACTCTACATGTGGCTTTGCTGAACTTCATTATGTTGCCCTTTGCCCAGCTCTCCAGCCAGTCCAGCTCTCACTGAATGGAAGCACAGTCTTCTAGTTTATCAGTCACGCCTCCCAGTTTCATATCATCAGCAAACTTATGGAAGATACACTGTAGCTTTTCATCCAGGTCATTGATGAAGATGTTGAATAAGACTGGACCCAGTACTGATCCCTGGGGAACACCACTAGCTACAGGTGTCCAGCTGGACTCTGCACCACTGATCACAACCCTCTGAGATCTATTGCTTAGCCAGTTCTCAACCCATCTCACCGTCCACTCTTCTAACCCACACCTCCTGAGCCTATCCATGAGGGTGTTATGGGAGACAGTGTTAAAAGCCTTTGTTAAAGTCAAGGTAGACAACATCCACTGCTCTCCCTGCATCTACCTGTTCAGTCACACCATCACAGGAGGCTATCAGATTGGTCAAACATGACTTCCCTTTGGTTTTTGTTATCATGACAAAGAGGTTTCAGGAATTGTCTACTGACCTAAAGACAAACAGGCTGTTCTTACCAGCTCATGCCAGAGCAAGGAGTTGTAGTGAAGCTGGTTTGGCTTTCAAAGAAATGGAGATGTAAAAATTTCTGGGAAAATTACAATAGTGGGCAACAGCAGGGGAAATTCCAAGACTGATTCAGAGCAGACCACAGACTGACAAAATGTTCTCAGCATTCTTGCCCTGGTCTTTTAGGAATTATATAACTAGGAACAAGATCAATCAGTTTGATTTAAATCATTCAGGGCAATGCTCAAGCTGAGAAGCAGGTTTGGGAGTTCTGCTCTCTGTCCCTGTAGGAGTATAATAAACCTTCTACTAAATTTCCTTCTTAAGCCTGCGTCCTGTAAAGAAGACAAAGAGAACAGTGGTTGGTAGCACAACAGGCATCATGTGTTTGGAATGATGACATAAACAAGCTCTGGGAAACAACAGTACAGAACATCTACTGACAGCGGGAAGAAGGGGATGTCTCTCACATTCTGCAGATGTACAAAATAGTTTCACTGTCTTGTGCCAGAAGCAAATATATGAGGAATGTCTTCACAGAGTTAGGTCCTGCAACAGGAATTCTTTCCTTACCCAGCTCAGTAACTTCCTTTGTGTAAGAGGGCAGAGTAAGGTCCTCCAAAACTAATCTGGCTAAACAGTAAGCCATATGAGTTGTGTCTTTATTGTGCCTAGCCCTGCCTTAGACCTCTGAGTACCAGCATACGATTTCCCTTCATCATAGCAGTGGTACATGTGAGATTTTGTGCCCTGGAGTGAGAACTGGGGAGGTACTAATGTGTGTGGAATTATACAATAGAGGAGAGAGAGGTCGAGAGCAGACAACTGCCTTGCAGTGTAGGTGAGAGCAAACATAAACAGCAGCAGAGAGTATCAGAGGACCTTAAATGTTGTGACTGTATTTATGTTTCTACCTTGTGACACTGTCACTGCCAGCTGAGATGCACAGTGGGGATGAAAATACCACATGCATGTATGTATGGTGCAGCTGTATTTGGGGCATCATCTTTAAGTCAAACTCTGTCTTCTTTCATCTAGTGAGAGTAAGTTATGCAACCACTGCAGAGATGCCAAGAGGCACAAGACAGTAAATGTGTTCTGATGAGGATAAAAGGTGAATTGAGCTGGCAGACAGGAGCTCTTCTGGCTCATAAGAACAGTGGAAGAGGAGATCTTTTCAGCATCAGCACAAAGAATTTGTGCAGAAAGGGAAATGAGAAGTTGAAAGAAACAGACAGGAAGATAGGGAGAAGGATGACACCCAAGGCAAATTAGCTGGGGGTATAAACTGAGCCTGGAGAGATGACCCAGTTCACATTAGCAAAAAAATAGCACAGGAAAGGTGAAGCAGGATGAAAGGAATCTGTTTTGGACTGGGCTGAGGAATGAGTAGGAAATTAGAAATAAGAATTAGCATGGCTTGCACATTGCTCCGTTTATACACCTGGGCAGTGAACTCTTCCACAATAGACAGGATCTTAAACACAGCAATAAATGCTATCACACCATCAGCTTTCCTATCTATTGATAATGCAGAGGACACTGTGTGCATACCTTTGACCAGCATCTCTTGCAGATAATTGCCACACTTCTGCACTTGCAGGCATCGATGATCTGGTGAAGGCAGTAAAGTTGAAACTTTAATGACTGGGCTTTTCATTCCCAGTCTTTGTAGTTTTGGGGGTTATGTTATCATGGAGCTTTTTTTCTGCAATGTGCATCTTTGTATCTTCTGAACTCTGCATTAGTAGTGAGTAAGGCAAACGAATGAGCAGTTGTAGCATGTCCCACAGAATACTCTCTTCAGGGAGAGAACTGTTGCAGTGGATGGTTTATTGCAGATTTTTGTAATAAAATATTTACTGGTTTGTGTAGAACAGGGCAAGGCTAAAGAAATTAATTGTTTCTTTGGGGTTTGTGATATTCCGAATTTCCTGTGAAGCTTATCCTTCCATTCCTGGATCAAGACCTGAGAGTTGTGTTACAGGAATCCCTTTTTGTATTAAATTCCTTTGTGTTAGAGGACTAAAGATTTTTCTTATTCCTTCTGATCACTAATCACAGCTGGCATTCTTCATACTACAGGGATTAATGGCTCTTCAGCATTTCCATCAAACTGATGCCATTCCAGGGATAAGCAATAACCTACTACCCTAATCATCTATTCCTTCATCCCTGTCTGAAAATCTGTAGTAGTTCAGGGACTGGTGCAAAGACTCAGGTTCTTTTATTCAGCCTGTAAGTAAAAAGCACAATTCTCTTTTGCTGATCAAATTGCTGTCTGGACAATCATGAGACAGATTTCTACCCCTATGTGTGGAGCTACTCCTGTGTAAATATTTATGCGGCTCTTAATTTACCTGATCACATGTGTTTGTTCTACATTTTCAGCTGGCATTTTATTTTATCCATGTATTAACCATGCACCTGAATTCTAACCACTGTCAGCACCGTAAGTTCACATTCAGATGTTTTCAGGTCTGTTATTCTTTTCATACTTACACTTTAATGGATGAAATAAACCACATTACAGGTGGCTTGTGTAAACTTCTGGTAGTTCATTGATGGTCTACAGACATCTGGATTTAGTCCATTACTTATCTGTTCACCAGTTAACAATCTTGAGCCATTCAATTGCACGATTTTTATAATTCTAAATATAATCTTCCTGTTCATACCACTGTAACGAACAGTTGTAAACCCCACTCTTGATCCTTGAGCTGGGACCAAGACACAGAGTCCTAAAGATAAAGACAGACATCTAATCAGTGTTTGGGAAGTGGGACAGTGAGAGTGAAGGACAGATTCTCTCTGTTCATGTCAGAAACTTGGTCAAGGAGATAAACCAAATGTACCAATTGGGTTTCCAAAATGGATTCATGCATTAATCCTGTCGTCTAGATGAACTCTGTTGAAGGCATGAGCTGCAGAGGTATTTTCATTGTTTGTTGGGTTTGAAGAGAATTTTATGGCTGACTGGGGCAGTAGCAAGCAAGTGTATCCTGTGGTGCTGTTCTGTGAAAACCTGCGTTAGCTGTGATTAGCTGTGGATGAAGCTGTGCTCTGAGGTGACACACTGAAATGACCAGTCACGGATGCAACTGTAAATTGCAACCAAATAAACAGAAACTATTTTGCATATTTTTTAAAAATACTACTTTCCTCTGCCTGCATCACGCAGATCCTTCCTTAATCTCAGCTTTAATGTGAAGATCTTGCTGTTCATCATCTAAACCTTGCATTGTGTCAAGTTAGAGGCAGGAGTATAGTCAGATGCCAGTGGCCAGTACAACCGAATAGGAAGTGTGCTAGCCTATGGTTTTCTTTTTCAATTTAGAAACTAAGAAATGGTGTATTTGGAATGGCTTAATTTAGCTTACTTTGTGCATGCAGGAGGAAGACAAAATTTCCTTTTGAACAAGGAATTGACTCTTTGAATCAAGGAGAATTCCATTTGCTTAAATCCCTCTTCCACGAGCCAGGAAAAGTGCTGATCACAATCCTAAGTCTAGTAGAAAAGAAGTCCTTTTCTGATTAATGATTTCAATGTAGATTCTCGATTATCCATCAATCCAGGTTGTTTTGGACTTGTGTTTGTTGCTCTTTTTCCACATGTATAATTTTTTTCAATAAAGTTTAATAATTGTTTTTCAAACCTTATTTTGCTATAGACTTTGGGTACTTATGACTGATTTTAATAATTCTGCAGTTTCTTTGAATGTAATTCATCAGTTGTAGTAAACTTCAGAAGGAGGTATTTGTCATTTCCTTATACATTCTTGCTAGCCTTTCAAGTTGCCCAGTTCAAATCACAAGAAAGAAAATCAGCCCTTATAATACATACTAAATTATATCAGATTTTAATAAACTATATAAAACTTAGTGGGTCTATTTCTTTGCTAAAGGACTCTAGAACACTGAATGATTCAGGCTGAAAAATATGTTCCCAGAGACCCTTTTCTACCGGTAACAGTAGAAAAGAGGATGGTAGACCAAGCAGGATACAAATGTTTTCCAAAGAGGTAATAGAAATTATTTCTTCTAATGGGAGTTAAAATTTCTGGTGATTATAGTTCAGCTGATATGAAATAAATGTGCTTTGACATACTAGTTTCCCATAGGGCCACAGTCATCTTTCTAACTCTTACATTGTCACTTACTTAAACTCAGTTCTGCTGCTAGTGGCATTACTAACCTTTTGTCTTGGTTTTGTCTGGGACAGAATTAATTTTCTTCCTAGTAGCTGGTACAGGGCTATGTTCTGGATTTAGTGTGAGAATAGTGTTGATAACATGATGAAGTTTTAGTTGTTGCTAAGTAGTGTTTATCCTAAGTTAAGGACTTTTCAGTTTCCCATACTCTACCAGTGAGGAAGTGCACAAGAAGTTGAGAGGGAGTATGGCCAGGACAGCTGTCCTGAAGTAGCCAAAGGGATATTCCATACCATAGAACATCATGCTCAATAAATAAACTGCAGGGAGTTGGATGGGAAAGGGACATTACTGCTTGAGTGGTGAGCATTTGCCTTGTGCAGCACTTGTCCTATTCTTGGGTTTTATTTTTCTTCCTTTTTTTGTTATATTCCTTTTCATGACAATTATTGTGGGGTTTTTTTTTAATTATTGTTACTATATTTTATGTTAGTTTAGTTATTAAACTGTTCTTACCTCAGCCCATGAGGTGTGGGTTTTTTTCACTTGTCCTCATGGTGCTTAGTTGCTGGCTGGGGTTAAACTATGACAGCTAAGAACATTACACCTGATGTCTGGTTTCAGACTAAAGATGTTTTGACACACGTGTTCACTCTTGCACATACTGCAGAGGGAAGGACTAAAGCCTTGCAGACAAGGAACTGAGCTGAACTATGGAAGGTGTTTGGGTTCACCTCCTGTAGCTGCTACAGGCTTTCCCTGTGGCTACATTCTGTCAGAAAGCAGAAGTCTACACCTCACAATCCATCTTTTTCCAGTGGGTCTCTCTGCCTTCATTGACATGATGCTGTAGCTCATGGATCTTCTCTTGGCTGTGCACATACAGGAGACTTTCTGCTTAGTCTATTGAAACTCGTGGCTGTAATCGTCCTAACACCTCACCAGTAAAGCATTGTATAAGAAACAATCCTGACCTTTAAAGATGCTTCAGAAAGCCGTGGGAGGGAAGCACAGACTTGCAAAGTGGCTTATTTTAGCTCATCTATCAGGTCAGCAATAGGAAGAGGAACAAAATTCTCGGCTGTGATGCCTGCTGTTACTGTTCTCACTTGAACAACAAGCCTTGTCCCCTCCTATTTGAATTGTCATATATGTGTTTGGGCTTTACCTAGAAGACTGGTTTTATATGTTCTCCTTAAACATAATTTTACTTTTTGCAGCTACTCACCGATGTGCCATTGGTATGCAGACAAATAAATACAGTGTAAGAGAACAGAGCTGCAGTGGTTTTATAGTGGAAAATCACACTTCACAAATATAGCAGGGTACTGAAGTCAGTGAGTGTATGAAAAAGAATTATTTGGTTAGTTCAACATACTTTATTTCCAAGAGTCCTTTGATATGTTCCTGCCTTACCAGAGGCTCTTTAAGGAACAAAGAAGTTAAATAACTGATCAAAGAGTTATGAATAAGTGGTTGATTTTCATGATAGAGAGGTAACTATGGTCTGGTTTTATTACTTGCAGGCTCAGGCAATGATTATGTCAGTCACACCAATTACAAGTCTCTCAAAGACAAATCAAAAGGAGTAGGGCAATGCACTGGGCACAAGAAACCCATTAATCTCAGGTTTGGTCACTGTTCTTGGCACGGTTTGGGATAGTTAAGGAGAGAGCAAATTATCTGTCACCTTACCAAAGAAATGTCCTACTGAATGGTCCTTTAGAACTGGACCTCTGGGTCATTAGATGTGTAGTGGGCTAGAAAAATGTCTCTATAAGGAAAATGAGTTCAGCTTATTTTTCTTTTCAGGCTGGAAACAAAAAGAACAGAGTGTGAGTGTAACAGAGATCTATGGAGTTATGAATGTCATGTGGAGGTGGAATAGACAACTGTAATTTAGTGTCCAATGAAATTACCAGATATCAAGGTAGAAAAATAAGCAAGAATGAGTATTTTATTATACAGTCTCATAATTCAGTTATGGAACTAGTCATTATACAAACTCTGTAGCAGCCACAAATGTGAATGGCTTTATAGAGTAAGTAGATAAAGTCTGAGGAAGAAGGTCCATCAATTAATAAATACAAAGACACTTAAATAACTTTGGCTTTGGAAGTCTCTAAGCAAAGATTGCTGAAAGCTGGAGTAACCTATGAAAAACACTACGGTAAACTTGCCTTGATCTTTAATACTTTTTCCTAAGTCCCCAGCAGTAGCTACTGAGGAGTCTAGAGGCTGTCTAGGCAGACCTTTGGTTTGAACCTCTGTGTCTGTTTCTCCACTCTTATGGTGACTGTGGATTTAGACCACTGGTTTTCTGATGGGTTTGGGGTTTATGTGTATGTTCATTGAAGGCTGCTGGAGACAGATTTCTCTTGCTCTGTGGATATACAGTCTCTAATGGAATGGGATGAACCCCTGATTACTAAGGCTTCATAAGTTACTTTCTTCTACATTGTAATTACTAGTTAGGTAAGAGCCAATTGAAAACACAGAGTAAACACAGAATCTGTTTTGACATGCTCATGCTACAGCTAGAGCCCTGCTATTATTTGCATGGGAACCTGCCATGTTTTTAACTTTCTCTAACTCTTCCACCTTCAAAGTTCACACTTAGAGCCACATAGTTCTTCATTGCTCACAAAAGTAAGTACTGACTAGCACAAAGCACCCTGACTTCAAGCTGCTTCCTTCAAAACCTCTCTCAGAGCGTGTTTCTTCCAGCATCCTGGAGATGCAAGCCTCACGCACACCATCTAGAGAGGGAGAAGATTATTCATGGCACAAACTTTTCCCTGGCTATCCCAGGGGTGCATTCTCTGCTTATTTCTTGCTAGTTCCCCTAATTCAGGAACATCCTTGCTCCCTTCTTGTGTAATCTGGAGCATCCTTTATAGTGAATAACAGCTAATGTTGAACTGACATCCAGAAAGAATTTGAATCATTTGATAACAGAGTATCAGCAGTCAACCCCAAACTGATTTTTCCCCCAGTATACTGAGTAGTCTCCAGATCAAATATTAGCATCAAGGTAAAAAATAATAATTTTTTAATGTGTGCGATTAGTTTTCCTTTGATACCTCCGTGATTGTACCAGCCAGGCTATATTGTAAAATTGACATGAATGAGGGCTGACTGGAAAGATATGTAGATCAGAAAAATGGAACTGTTGTTGAGATTATGATTTGGGGGATTTTGCTCTTAACACAGTTTTATATTTGGGGGCAAAATTAAATTGATACAACTTTGTTTATACTTGTACTGGCTTTCAACAAACTCTAGATAGCTAATATTTTAAATGAAGTTGTATTTAGAAAGGTATGTGTTATGGCTTTTAAAGAGCATTATTCATTATTTCTGTAAAATCTTGGGGTTTCCTAGTTTTCGTGAAAGGCTAGGCAGACCATGAGTCAGTTGTGATTTTAAGTAACGTTTCTTTTGTTTATTTAACTCAAACCTCTGTTTGGTGCTTCATTTAAGCAGAATCCAAGGCAACAGGGGTCCAGCTGAGTGGAGTTATCTTGCACCTCCTGCTTGAGGTGGGTTGTGAAAGATCTCTGGAGACCTCTGACAGCAATCACGAATGTCTCACCAGATAAGTCTTAAAAGGATAGGAAATACATTTGTAAAGCCCTGTAGTGAATTTTGTTAATTAAAAACAATGCATCATTTACAAACAAGGCTAGGGGCTGCTGCTTATAGCTCCCAAGGCAGTGTTTTGTTTGGATAACTGGGGAATGATGTGATGTTACCCAGACTGGGTAGTACAGAATGCATTCTTTGTAAATGCTGTGTGGTTTTTACTGTTTGAGAGGTGGGCCTAGGAGGTGATAGTACGTGTTTTAACACTGGACAGTCTGGGGGTAGAAGGAAAAAACCAAAAGCTTTTGAGCATCTCAAGGTCTGTTGCTCACACATTTTGTAATGTGTCATCCTCCTTGAAGGTGGTGTTCTTGTGCCTGACCAAAAGGACATTCCTATTGCTAGAGGATGTCCCTTTGTCTTTGTCAGGGTTTGGATCAAATCCCTCTTTTATAAGTTGATCATTCTTTCAAAATCAGAACCACTAGCTCTGGGATGTGCCTCACCAAATACAACATTAAGGACTTCTCTTAACTTTACTGGGCCAGTGACTTTTGCCACTTTTCATTCCACCACTTTTCTTCATGTTTGCTTAGTTAGTTTGCTTCACATGGAAGAAAATACACAGCAATACTGTGGTGGATTGGAAGGAAAAGGGGATTTCCCAGAAACATTTTCTCCTATATGACAGTAATGCAGAATATAGTTGGCATCGCATATTTCTTGAATTGTAACTTTAATGTCTGTTTTACTCATGGCATAACTTCTAGCTGTTGCTGATACATATTACTACTGAATGAATTGTTCATTAATTCTGCATTACTGTGAGCTGACTGTAACCAAGCATTTCCTTTCAAACCACCAGAAGGAGCTATTGAATTCAAAAAGCCTTTCCTTCAAAGCAGGAATTCCTTGTACAGCAGGGCAAGCAGTAGGATAATGGAGCAAGCGCACTGTCTTCCTTACAAAGTCCAGCTCTGAGCTGCAGAGCAAATTCTCATTTAGAGTCTGCATCTTCTTCTGATCCACTGTATTGTAGTAATCAAAACTGACTTTACAGGGTTTAAGATGCTTCAGGGAGAGATTTCAGGCATCATTCCTTAAACATAAACTATCAAATACTAACCAAATACAAAGAGATGAGAAATTCATTGAGGCAGGTTTAACCTTATATTTTCAAAGTGTGGAAGCTGCCTTTTTCCATTAAGTCATCTGGGAGATGTGAGGCTAACAGACCTGCAAAATACTTGAGAGAGCTAATGGCAATGTCCATAACGATAAATGAAGCCTGAAATTCTACTTACCCAAGCTGACTGGCAGTCAAAATGCACCAGTCACCTGTTACATGTTTTCTGAGATGATATGAAGACATGTAAATTTTTGTTGTTAGACTAATATAGGTATCTCATTATCAGATTTATAAAATGAGGTATTGGGATTTATAAATAGCTTTCCCAATATAAACTTCGCCCCTTATGTTTGAAAAAAATTCATTTATACGCACACAAAAAAAGGCAGATTGTGTTGCTTCTGCCTCTCTTCCATTTACACTTCCTTTCATCTGATAGCAGCCTGAAAATTTGTGATGGTGGTTTGTGGGTGGCACATTCTGTGTGAGTGTGGCTTTGAATCAGTGTTTGGGACAAGACCTTGATTAAGTCTGTCCCTGCTATTAACAGCTTGTTTTGCTATTATAACATTGTCTCTGGAGGAGGGTCACACTGCTTGTCTGTAAGACACTATCAAGATGAAATCCTACATACATTTCATAAAATAAACCCCACATCTGTTTATGGGTGGAGCAGCTACTGACTCAAAACATCAGTAGCTCAGTTAAACTTTGTTGTATGCTAAGACTAATAGGTGCTCTGTCTCTCTGGATGAATCTCAAAAACTATGCCTACAGTTGTTGCTATGTTGGACTGTGCTTCTGGATCTCCTCATTTCTTTGGGAAGAAAGAAAAGTATGAGGTGTTGTGGAAGAACGGGATGCATACTGACACATATGCGTCATAGGCAAAAGAAAGGGAAGTAATGATCAATAGTGGTTATTTCTGACTATGCCATCAAACAGCATTTATCACCAAAGCTCCCAGTTGTGATGTCCTTTACAATTTGCTAAACTGAGGTATTCATCATATTAAAAGAATATTTGTTTTAAACATACATATTATGCATGTCTTTGGATTAACAGGAGGAGAAAAGATGTCTGAGGAATAACTTTTCCAAATACTTTAACGTAGTAGTTCAGGCTGACTGATCTCAGCACTATCATTTCTTAACATTGAGTTTCTTAATTTATAATGCATTTTCACTCAAGAGATTCTGCTAGTACTCAGGCATAAGTTTGGGGTTGTATGTAGAACAAAACTGGTATTGCCTTGAGGAATTTACAGTGCAAATTGTAACAAGACATGTAAAGTAGGTATAAATCATAATGTAGTAGGAAAGAAAGGAGCAGGAAGAAGCTGAAGGATAGCATGAAGGGGAGGAAAAAGTACATAGTGTTGGCTGGACATCTAGTTTAGAGGTTTCATATGGTGGGTTCTTTGTGTTTCTTACCATGATAATGGTAGCCCTTTTCAGAGGTGATGATCTTGTGCTAGATGCCTTCCTATGCAAAGCCGGAATTTGAAGATGATCCCTTTCTCAGATTTAATCTGTATGATTGAGGTCCAAGATGAGACAGTTGGAAAATGATTGCAAAGAACAGGTACAATAGATAATGAGTTACTTTTCAAAGACACTTTATAAATTTAACAGTTCCAGAACAAAATACCTTTATCATTTTATTATTACATAAATCCTATTTATTTATGCAGTAAGACTATCCCAAGAGTAATCTGTGGATAATATATAAACACATTTGCTTTTTCTTTGTAGCAGCATCTCACAGAATTTTCTTCTTCCTAAAACAGTTTGACATGCCCTATGCTCTTTGTCTTGGGAAATGGGAATTAGTTACAACAAGCTGTAATGGCCTTGAACCCTGATAAATTGTCCTTTTGTGGAGTTATGAGATTGTTTCTTTGATTAAAATTAGAAACAACTGCCAATCTCTGTGCTCAGCAGCACAGTGGGCACCAAGAACCTATCAGCCTAAAACTCACTTGTGTTTGTACTACAGATTTTCATCCCCAAAGCTTGTATCAGTGTGGCACAAACTACTAGAGGACCTACCTCAACCAGAGCCTGACTTTCTGCAACAGCTATATCTCACAGGTGCAACAGCATAGTTGGCACTTGAAAGACAGTTTACAGGAAAACCACCTTGGAAATGTATCTTTTCTCAAAAATGAAACTTTCTACTTCAGATTCCCAGTAAACCTGCACCTTAAAGAAAAGAAAAAAAATATAGAACTAAAATAAGAAGGTGCTTTTTTTTTTTTCACCTCTGCTCACTGCAGAGGAGTCGGACTAGATGACCTTTAGAAGACCCTTCTGGCCCAAACTATTCTATGATTCTATGATTCAGGTTGAAGGTAGCTGGTTGGTAGGTTTGTTGACCTTCTTGGGAGGGTTCCTGGTACTGGGAATTGAGTTATGGGGTTGCTTTGTTTGGATTTTGAATAACGGGTTTGTGATGAGACTTTTGTGCCCTTTAAACACTGTGGGCTTCAGTTCTGCCCGTGCAGGCACTACAGGAATCCAGCCATATGCTGTCATCAAAAGGTTTGGGCATTCCTCAGCTTTTTCATGGTGCGTGGCTTCTTCTGAGCCATAAAAATTAGATTATTAGAATAAATGAATTTTTACAGAGTCAGATTGTCAATGTGCTATTCCCCTTGGTGAATTGTTGCGTGTCTAATCAATGCAACTTTTGTATGAGTAGGTATTCATTGGCAAGAATAGGGGGTTTTCAGTCTGGCCTCTTTCCAACATTGCAAATGTGTTACTCACGGTACAGTTACTGACTAGTAGAATAAAAAATACTCAGGACATTTTGATGGCCTTCTCATTTGGCAGCAAACATCTGCATAGAGTCACAGACCGGACCCACAGAGCAAGTAGGAGAAAGTCAACACGGTCTTAACACTCCATGGAAGTTTTCAAGGAAGGTATTAATCTCAAATCACATCCGCTTTCTGAAATGTCAGTATGTAGGCTCCCTCTGTTCAGTCAGTGGTGAGAAAGATGTGGTTGGCAGGGGAGGAAATTAAATGACTAATGAACTAGAGACCTATTTTTCAAGAGATAAATATAGATGAGAGGCAAGTTACCCAAACTAAGCCTGTTCTGGTACTACTGCTACATGGTAGCATCAGTCAGAGCTGACTGCATCTGCTGTGTTCATGAAGGAAGTGTCTCCTACATGCAGCATCTCTTGCACTGTGTAGCACAGTCCATGCATCCAAGTCAACCACTATTAATGGTGGCTATTTTACTACTTGATTTCCCATTTTTATTTCTTCTTTGGAATTTTCCTTCCCATAAGCCAAACCAAATTAGGAGAATGGATTTAAGCATAAAAGCACAAATGTGAATAGAGAATAACTTAAGAACAATTTACCCCAAAACTCATAACAGCGATGGGAATTTGCATCAGTTCAAAAACCGCCTGGCTAATATGTAAACAGCTATAAAAACATGCCCAATAAAAAAAAAAAAAAAGAAAAAAGAAAAGAATCGTAGAATCATGGAATCATAGAATGGTAGGGGTTGGAAGGGACCTCTGGAGATCATCAAGTCCAAACCCCCTGTCAGCGCAGGAACACCTAGGGCAGGCCACATAAGAACAGATCCAGGTGGGTCTTGAAAGTCTCTAGAGAAGGAGACTCCACAACCTCTCTGGGCAGCCTGTTCCAGGC
>WTSP01012311.1:51017-100576 GCA_025331215.1 Actenoides lindsayi | reverse complement strand
AGCCTTTCCTCATAAGGGAGATGTTCCAGTCCCTTCATTATCTTTGTAGGTCTCCTTTGGAGTCTCTCTAGTATTTCCCTGTCCTTCTTGAACTAGAGATACCAGAACTGAACCCAATACTCCAGATGTGGTCTCACTAGTGCAGAGTAGAGGGGGAGGAGAATCTCCCTTCACCTGCTGGACACACTTTTCTTAATGCACCCCAGGATACCATTGGCCTTCCTGGCCACAAGGGCACATTACTGTTTCATGGATAACTTATTGTCCACCAGGGTGCCAAGGTCCCTCTCCATGCAGGTGCTTTCCAGTGGGTCTACCCCTAACCTGTACCAGTACATGGTGTTGATCCACCCCAGCTGTAGGACTCTACACTTATCCTTGTTGAACTTCATATCCTTTGGCAGCGACATGCACTGGGAAAGACCTGGATGTTAGTGGACCTAAGAACCTAATTTGACAGAGCTAGAACTGGAAGAGGCCATGTGTCAGTGGCTTGAACATCATGGTTTGGCAGTATGATAAATCTGTCTTCAGTAGTCCTCGTGTTTCGTCAGAAATGCCATGGCCATCTGAAGCCAAGCTTTGATTTAACAGAGACTCACTGCTGATTCAAATTTCTTCAAAACCACTGATGGATATGTTTTGTACTGTTGGCATTTATGCCCAATGAAGCATAATGTGCTTGCACATTTCAATTTTTATGCTAGATCAAGGAACACCTGTCCTCCTGCAGCCAGCATAAAGCTTCCACAAAAGGATGAAACCATTACATAGCTTCAGCTCCCTTCTGTGTAGTGTGATTTACCTTTGTGAACTACATTCATGTTCTCATGTCTGACCCGATCCATTTTACACTGTTGGTGTTGCTTAGATATGCCA
This sequence comes from Actenoides lindsayi, assembly GCA_025331215.1. NCBI lineage: Eukaryota > Metazoa > Chordata > Aves > Coraciiformes > Alcedinidae > Actenoides > Actenoides lindsayi. Next base: position 99,697 of record WTSP01012311.1, on the reverse strand, counting down.
TTGTGCACCACAGTGTAAATGCATAACTGCAGCCGTTACAAGAAGCTGATGTCAAACGCACACTGTGAAGTCAAACCTCTCTGCTTGATCACATTTGCTTTCCCAAGTGACAAGTGCTAATTTTTCCTCCAAATAGTTAGAATAAAGCAGATAAGTAAGGTGCAGAGGATCTGTTAAGAGAGATGCAAACAATGCAGCTGCAGAGACATACAGATGGATGTGCGCTATTTCAAATATTGGACTCAAAATATGTGCATTTGCTAGTTAACATCAGCTCTACCTTTAGTCATCCTTTACTGGCCTGATGAGATATTAAAAAAGGAGGTCAGAGGTGGTAGTCTTTTGAGATGAATCTGGGCAAGAAATAAAAGGGAAAGAGCAAATGATATGGGAACTGAAAGTTGTCATTGGAAAGAATGCCTGGAAATCAAGTAAATTGAAAGGGGTATTTGCAAAGTCCTTGCTGAGGACAAAGTCTTGTTCATTTGAGTAATATGGAGACTGGAAAATATGATGACAGCACCAAAACAAAGGGGTGTGTGTATGGGGAAAGTTTAGGAGTTGTCCTGTAGAAGTGAAGCTTTAGATCCTGACCAAAAATAATAAACCTAGTTTATGTGAAACACTGATTTTGATGACAATACATTATGAAATGATAGAGCAGCTCTGTATTTTGACCATGGGGTTCAGTTTCGGTTCCAGTGCAGATGTTTAGTACTTGGTAATTGTAGTAGTACTGGGATGTTATAACTCAGACACTTCATGCCTTATTTAACAATATCTGAAGCCTTTCCCACTCTTACTATTGTAAAAGGAGCAACCAGAAACTTAGGGCAGAGTGTAGAAATCTCCTTCCATGACACTGATAATTCATTCCTCTTTATACAGTATCCATTGTTTTAGTGCAACTAAAAGCATCCTGGGTGCTTTAGAAAATATGAAAGGACATGGTCCCTCTGCTTTAGTTCAGACATGATAGAAGATGTGAAAAATGAGAATGAGATGATGCAGGGATGAGTGAGACCCAGAGTTCCTCTAAGGAGAGTACTCTGGTGTGATGTTTATAAAGCCTGAACATTAAACTGTGTTCGGTCCTCTCTCTCTTTTTGAAGTTAGCCTAATTTTTTTCAGAAGCAAGTGTTGTATGACATTAACTGGCACTGAAAAAGTTCTGACTGATGACAGTTTCATTTTTAACTTTTGATAAGAGCTCTTGTGAATCACATCACAACCTGGGGTATTAAAGAAATACGTGTTGATTTATCTTAATATGCCATACTGCACATCACAATGATTTACCTGGTGCTTTAGAAGACCTTCAGCAACCCCTGCTGCAGGGACAGGGACCTCCAAGTGCTAGGAGGTGGGCAGTTGAGAAAACACATATTATATACATAATTAAACTCCCACTGTGTTCACAAAATATGGTGGAAATAGTTCCTGAGCTGTTCAAGTTTCTTAAAAGGCCAGCTACTTCTAATTAGACCTGTAAATCCCAGCAGGTCTTTGCAAAACTGGTCTCAGCATCTGGGAACGTTTAGCAGTGTCTTTGCTGCATTGAAGCTAACAGCCTTTTCACAAAAAAAAAATATTCCCTGGCAACACCTCCTCCTTGAGAGCCAGACAGAAAAATATAGTTTAAAAATCTTTATTTACAACTGTAGAAAAATAAGCCTTTGCCTCAGTGAGCTTCTTGTAGTTATTGAGGCTCCATAGCAGTAGTCACCTCTTTCCCAAGGAAACTGTCCAGTTTATCCACATGATCACAGATTAGACTACACTGGTTCTTTTGCTGTTACCGATCCTGAGGCTTAGGAAATAACAGTATGCTGCATGGAGCCCCTCGGGTCTCACCACCTTCACACCGAGATGGAAATGTGTCCTTCCTACTGGCTGTGGGGTCTTCTGTGATTGGAGAGGAGGGGTAGAACAGCTTCCTTAGGCAAACGCTTTGGGTTTAGGGACAGAGGTGACAGACAGACATCTATCTCTCTGGAAAGACCGTGCCCTTTACTTCCTTCTGTGCCTTTAAGCATGCCTTCCTCTGTCCTCTATGACTAGGCAACCCTATCTGTCTCTGATTTAGGTGCGATCAGATCACATCCTAACTCCTAGCACTTTCCAAGGCAGGATTTCAGAGGACCATATTGATGATGCCATTGGGTATTAATGTTCACGAAGAGAGATTTACATCTCTCTGCTAGCCGAGGAGACCAACTCCAGTGCAGGTCACTCCACACCGGGGAAGGGAATCTCGGCGACAAGGGCCGGCAAGGGGCTCTGTTGGGGGCTTTTCGAAGCCGGGACAGGCCAGGCGAGAGGCTCGGCTGTGCTGGGGCCGGCAGCCCATGGAAGGCTGCGGAGGCAGCCCGGGCGGAGCAGCATCGCTGACGGCAGAGCTGAACGAGGCCTTAACGCGCCAACGGGCACTCGCCCAGACCACCACCCCCCAACACACCCTACCCCCACCCCGTCATAAAAAAAAAAGCCCTTCGGGAGCCCACCGCGCAAACAAGCAGCCGGGTAGGTGTCACCTAGGGGCAGCGCCCCTGCGCATGGGGCTGGCGCGGGCACAGGGGTCGATCCGCGGCCTCTGGGGTTCGGGAAGGAGGAGGCGCGGGCCGGGCGCTGGGAGCTTCGACAGTGCCAGAGGTGAGTTCAGCTGGGGAGAACTGGTCCCCCTTCTGTCTTGAGCGACGAACTCAGCTAGTGGTGATCTCCCTCCCAGAAGAGGACCTGGCCATGGTCACCACTTGGCTGAAAGCCGTTGCGAGAAGGAATGTGGGGACCCAGCCGGAGCTCCTGCAGCAACCTGTGGCCGGGCAGGGCTCGGCTGCAGGGAGCGCCTGAGCCTGGCACTGGTACCAGGGGAAACAGAGACACCCCTGTGTGCGGGGGTGAGCAGAGGAATGACCTGCTCAGCCTGGGGGCATGGCAGAGAGAGGAACTGGAGAGGTTACGGAGGATCAGGGAGGGTGAGAGGGAGGTTGGTGAAGTCACACACTGAGGCCAAGGCAGCAGGTGGAGGGTCGACAAGAAACAGAGGATCCTCTCCCCTCTTGCCACCAGGCAGAAGGAGGGGACCTCAGAGATGGGGGGAATGGGAACAGGTCCCTGCTTGGGGAGGCAGGTGAGTCCCCTCCCAGCCTCCCTCACCTTCCCAGTTGCCCTTACACAGCAGGTATGGGGCCCTAGAACTTGAGGGCCAGGCAAATGAGGATGCAGATGAAGGTCCATCCAGGCATCAGTCAACATTAAGACTGCTTGTGTTAAAGAAAAAAAGGAAGGTAATTATTGTAGGTGATTCCCTTCTGAGGGGAGCAGAGGCCCCATGTGCCAGCCAGATCCATCCCACAGGCAAGTGCTGCTTCCCTGGGGCCTGGGTCAGGGACATCACCTGGAAACTCGCTGGTCTGGTTTGGCCCTCAGATTATTACTCTCTACTGGTTATGCAGGTTGGCAGTGATGAGGTTGTGGACCAAAGTCCAAAAGTGATTAAAAAGGACTTTAGGGGACTGGGGTTGAAGGATCAGGGGGGAGCTCAGGTAGTGTTTTCTTACATCCCTTTGGTGGCAGGGAAGAATACTAAAAGGAACAGAAAAACGCATCTGATTAACACGTGGCTCAGAGGCTGATGTTGCTGGTGCCACTAGTGGAATTCTAGGTGGTTTTTTTTTTCATTTGTGGGCTGCTTTACAAGATGCCAGGCTGCTGGCAACAGATGGGGAACACCTATCGCAAAGGGGGAAAAGGATCTTGGGGCAAGAGCTAGCAAGGCTCATTGAAAAGTCTTTAAACTAGACTTTAAGGGGGATGGGGATAAAACTGGGCTTGTTAGAGAGTAGCCTGGGAGTTGCATGCCAGTAACTGTGAGGCAGTGTGGTAGTGAGGTCTTATATTTAGCTGTCTCAGTGGAGGTGGGAGATGATGATCCCTGTGGCAGCAAAGGCACAAGAGTTGTTAACCTAGTAACTTCTGAAGCATCTGAGAACCAGCTTGTGGGTATTGGAGCTTCTTGCTCCAAGAAGGTGGCAGGACCACTAGCCCAGCTGAAGTGTATCTATATGAATGCACACAGCATGGGTATCAAGCAGGAAGAACTATAGGCCATTGTGCAGTGAGAAAACAATGATATAGCTGCCATCACAGACATATGGTGGGATGACTCACATAACTGGAGTGCTGCAATTGATGGCTACCAACTTTGTAGAAGGGATGGGCAAGGCAGTGGGATGGCCCTTTTTGTCAGAGTGGGATATGAATGCCTGCAACTTAATGATGGAGATGACAGGGTTGATTGTTTATGGGTAAGAATCAAGGGGAAGGCCAACAAGTCAGATATCATGGTTGGAGTTTGTTACAGACCCCCCAGTCCGGATGATGAAACTGATGAAATACTCTGTAAGTGGCTGGGAGAAGTTTCGTCATCTCTAGCTCTTGTTCTCGTGGGGGACTTCAGCTTCCCAGATATGTGCTGGGAATATAATATTGCAGAGAGGGAGCAGTCCCAGAAGTTCTTGGAGTGTGTGGAAGAGAATTTGCTGATGCAGCTGGTGAAGGAGCTGACTAGAGAATGTGTTCTCCTGGACCTGCTGCTTGTTAACAGAGAAGGACTTGTAGGACATGTAATGGTTGGAGGCCATCTTGGGCCTCCTTATTATCATGAAATAATAGAGTTTTTGATTCTTAGAGAAGTAAGGAGGGGGAGCAGCAGAACTGCCACCTTAGCGTTCTGTAGGGTAGACTTCAGCCTGTTCAAGAGATTGATTGGCAGTGTCCCTCAGGAGGCCGTCCTGAAGGACAAAGGAGTCCAGGAAGGCTGGGAACTCTTCAAGAAGGAAATCTTAAAAGCACAGGAACAGGCCATCACCATGTCCCAAAAGACAGGCCATCAGGGAATAAGACCAGCCTGGCTGAATGGAGAGCTTTGAATGGAACTCAGGAGCAAAAGGAGAATTTATGGTCTTTGTAAAAGGGGGTGGCCACTCAGGAGTGCTACAAAGATGCAGTGAAGCTCTATGGGGAGAAAACTAGAAGGGTCAAAGCCCAGCTAGACCTCAATCTAGCTATGGATGTAAAAGACAATAAAAAATGCTTCTATAAATACATTAACAACAGAAGGAGGAGTAGGGAGAATCTTCATCCTTTATTGGACACCTTCCAATACTTAATGTGCATAATGCCTTCTCTGCCTCAGTCTTTAATAGCAGGACTAGTTGTTTGCTGGGTAGCCAGCCCTTGAGCTGGAAGACAGGTATGGAGAACAGAAGGAGGCCTCCATAATCCAAGAGGAAATGGTTAGTGACCTGCTGCACCATGTGGACATACACAAGTCTGTGGGACCTGATGGGTTCCACCTGAGAGTGCTGAAGGAGCTGGTGGATGTGCTTACCAAGCCACTCTTCATGGTTTATCAGCAGTCCTGGCTAATGAGGGAGGTCCCAATGGACTGGAGATGTGACACCAATCCACAAGAAAGGCCAGGAGGAACCAGGGAACTATAGACCTGTCACTCTGAACTCAGTGCTAGGGAAGGTCATGGAACAAATCACCTTGGGTGCCTTAACACCATTTATGGGACAACCAGGAAATCAGGCCCAGTCAGCATAGATTCATGAATGGCAGGTCATGCTTAACAAACCTCATCTCCTTCTATGACAAGGTGACCTGCTTGGTGTTTACCTGGACTTCAGCAAAGCCTTTGATATCATTCCCCACAGCATCCTCATGAGATAACTGGCTGTCCTAGGCCTGGACGGGTGCACACTCTGCGAGATGAAACGCTGGATGGATGGCCGGGCCCAGAGACTGGTGGTGAATGGAGTTACATCCAGTTGATGTCTGGTGTACCCCAGGGCTCAGTGCTGGGGCTACTCCTGTTTGATATCTTTATCAATGATCTTGATGAGGAGATTGAGAGCACCCTCAGTAAGTTTGCAGACAACACCAAGTTAGGTGGGAGTGTTGATCTGCTTGAGGGTAGAAAGGCTCTTCAGAGGGACCTGGACAGGCTGGATCGATGGGCTGAGGCCAATCATATGGGCTTCAACAAGGCCAAGTACTGAGTCCTGCACTTCAGCCACAACAACACCAGGCAACACTACGGGCTTGGGTAAGAGTGGATGGACAGCTGCTTGGCAGAAACGGACCTGGGGGTGTTGATTGACAGCCATCTGAACATGAGCCAGCAGTGTGCCTAGGTGGCCAAGAAGGCCAACAGCATCCTGGGCTGCATCAGGAGTAATGTAGCCAGTAGGACTAGAGAAGTGATTGCCACCCTGTACTCGGCGCTGGTGAGGCTGCATCTTGAGTATTGCGTTCAATTTTGGGCACTGCAGTATAAGAAAGACACTGAGGTTCCAGAGAAGGGCAACAAAGCTGGTGAAGGGTCTTGAGAATAAGTCTTAGGAGGAGCAACTGAGAGATCTGGGCTTGTTTAGTCTGAAGTAAAGGAGGCTGAGGGGAGACCTTATCATTCTACAACTGCTTCAAAGGAGTTGCTGAGAGTTGGATGTTGGTCTCTTCTCCCAGGTCACAACTGGAAGGACAAGAGAAAATGGCATCAAGTTAGTCCAGGGGAGGTTTAGGTTGGACATCAGGAAAAACTTCTGTACCAAAAAGGTTATCAAGGACTGGAACTGGCCTCTACTGGCCAGCCCCAGGCTTGGCTTGTGTCAGCTTTGCAGGCTCTGGCCCTCACACCCAGGTAGGGGCAGGGGCCTGTGGGCAACACTGAACTTATGTACAAATGAGGAGGAATTTTTAGCAAGTGTTTTCCAATATAAACTTGTTCTCTCTTGTTTTCCATTTTTTCCCCAGTCTTAGGGTGGGCTGTTTCAACTCTCTGTCATTATCTGTTGGTTCATTTCCAGGTTGGACAATACTAAGGGGGGGCTGTACACTTTCTACTAGTGCTGCCTGGACCCTATAGCATGAAGGGGCTCTGCTGCCCCTGCTCACATGCCACATCTTTCAGGAAAATGATGTTGGGAACAAGTAGTGTTTAAAAGGGAATTGTAGTAAACAGAAAGTTTTCCCTTTAAAGTTAATAAATCACTAGATAAAATGAATGAAATGGTGAGCTGTGCATAGCCCAGGGTATAGAGTGTGCTGTGTGACAGACTTTGTGCTAGCTCTTCTCTAACTGTCTTGCCACGCTTCAGACAATAATATAACCAAGCTCTGGATGAATGCTGTAACTTCAGGTAAGCTCAGAGATAAGTTGATAGGCTTTTGCCCTGTAAACCTCTTTAAGGTCCTCAAGCATTAAGAGGAGGTTTACATAGACCAAAATTTACATAAACAATCACTTATGAAAATGTTCTCTTTCATTTGGGTGCTGAAATTTGACTTCTCTCTGAAAGCAATGGTGCTGCATTGGCATTATACACTATGGCTGCAACTTCCTTCCTCTAGTGACAGCACAGGGCTTCTGCAAGTACAGAGCCCTGAAATTGTGTTTTGGGAGGTCAGTGAAGTGTCTGTGTGTAGCCTGCAGACTTTGCTTTGTTAAAGAGTCTTAAAGTACATGGATTTAATACTTTCATTGGTATAACATTAAACTGGGCATTTAATCACTTTAAATAGTTGCTTTTTTTTGATCTTTATCACTATATTAGAAAGCAGTGACGGGCTCAGCTGTTTGCAGGAGGTGTTTGCCTTCTGCAAACTCAGATGAGCTATTCCAGTAACATGCTATTATTGTACACTGTTATAACCATTAACTAGTGACTCCTCAGCACAATGAATCTCTGTATTCTGAAGAACCTAGAGCACTCAGTGGTTCCAGTGCTCATTACCCCAAAGGATTTTGGACCAGGATTTGTCCCGGAATTACAGAAAACATTAACCATCCTGAAATACATGCATCACTCCCTTCAGTTACTGAGTCCATGGAATATCTACTGATCTTTTGAGAAGATACAAAATGTCGTTGTGATTTTCTGTCAGCATTTTCCAGGAGGCTTTGAAATGCTCACTGACTGCAGCCTTTAATGACTGGAGAGTCTCATTAAGGGAGATCTGTAAGGACAAAGTTTCTAGCTTAGAAAGCACATAGGATTTTCACTTCTGGAGAAAGGAATGCATGTGTGATTTGCCCTCTCTTACTAGACACTCTTACTTGGAAACATTGTTGTTTCCAAAATATGGGCCTGGTATGCTCTACAGGTGTCCAAAAAGCCCTGGTCCCTTAGTTGTTTTTATAGGGAGACATACTGAACTGTGCAGTTGCTCTTACCTACTCATATTTTTCAGTGGGATCGGGGTGATAGTTCAAGGCCTGGAGGGACTACAGTGTACATTTGATTCTTATCTCAACAAACATTTAGTACTCAACCAGAGAATGAACCTTGATGCAAGAGGTGGTAAACATTCCCAGATTTGATACTGTCTAATATCAGATTTATAAAGCAGGAGCAGAATAACATTTCTACCTGTGAGCAATGCAGAGTTCATTTGTCCAGTAACTGAAGGACTCGTTGTCTAAAATGATGGATAATCTGAGCTCCTGTGTTTTTGAGCTTAGAAATGTTACTAATGAGTATTTGTCAGGATGGTGACTAATGTTCTTTTTTGTGTCAGTGTTTAGCCCGTCTGAAATGATGTAGGTTTAGTAAATGATCTCCAGACTTTGAGATTCTGCCCAGTTCTACACCCAAAACTTACCAGCAAGAGGAATCATTTATACCCCATTGAAGTCAAGAAACAACAGAGTAAACCCATTAAAGCAACAGAACAAAGGTCTGGCTTTAGTCAGGGTACAGAGAAGTATTCAGCTGCTTTTGAAAGCTGCCACTGCCATCTCCTCTCGGTTGCACTGCATACATTGTGAAATAAGTCTTGTTTTAAATGGAGGGCACAATTTATAAATTACTGAACCCATAATTTAGAAGAATTTAGACATAAAGCATCATGTATAGCTAAACTAACATGACCTGAATCACTTGGAATATTGCAATTGCCTTCTTTCCGCTGTAAAACTCGGAATCTGAGATTGCAGCCTGAACTCTTCTGAGGAATTAATTTTCTCCAATTAGAGGTCTCATTGCTTCCCCTATGTTGCGAGCAGTTCAATTTGTTCCATTCACTGTTCTTTGCAGTTTTGTTAGCAGGACAATTTACTGCAGCCTGTTCATGTGAAGTGAATCCATAATGAATTATGGAAATTTGCTGTGAAAGCCTGACCTTTTCCAATGTTTGTATTAGGATTTCCCAGTACCTCTGTTCTTGTATGTTTTAGTGCTCTAAGCAGAAAGTAGCAATTTCAAATATTGCTGAGGAAATTCACTTTAAAGTCTACCCAGACACAGGAAAACTTGACATGAAAAAAATTATTTCCTGCAGCCTAATATAATGCAAATGTTATTAGGTCTTGAAGGACATAACAGGCTCCTCTTTAGATTTCCACTAAAGCAAGTAGAGTTATTACAAACACAGAAGACTTAAAAGTTGTCTGTTGGTCAGATATACACAGCACAACAGTGTAATAGTAATCACTATTAATGTGGCTTTCAGAAAGCACAGAAATGTGACTCGGATTTCTTGTGCATCCAGAAAGATGGGTATTTATCTAAACAGTCATATTACTGAGATGCATTTGCAAAGTACTATAATTTTTTTGTCCCAGTCAGGGATAGTGCAAAGCAGGAGCAAGAACGAACACTTTATCAAAATTGTTCAAATATTACCTGATGTCCAGTATTGGTTGGATGCCCATATGGTTGGTAGCTCTTAAAGTATCTTGGCAGTGTTTCCATTCTCAAATCCATATGCTTTATACAATATAGAGCAGATTCCAAGGAATGTACTGAGCTCATCCCATCCAAACTCCCACAGCTGCTTTACTATTATGTGACACTGGAAAGCAGAGCAACCATGACTGGGAGTCAGAATGAGTCTAACCTATTAAAATAATATTCCAACTTCAGATAATTTTCAGCATTTAAATTCCTTTAAAATGGCTAAAGCCAAGTAAGGGAAAGTTTGATTCTGAACTGGCCAGTTAACCTGAGAAAGGCATCCTCTGACAGTCATTAACTTATACAGCCCCTGATGGGCACAGGATTGAATGTCTCAGCTGGGGAAATGATACAGTTCGCTGGACATTTGGGGGCTAATCTAAAGCCTTATAAATCCAAGGAGAAGCTTTCCAGGCTTTGAATCACTTTTTTGAGATCTAATTCAATGTCAAGTCAAGCTGGATCTGTTTCCCAAACAAAAGCACAGAGGCAGGCAGATAACAAAGGAACTGCTGTATTCTTTTAGGCAAGCAAAAAGGGAGAAGATTTATTTCAGAAGCCTCGAGATAACATCTAGTCCAAAGACAGAATAAGTGTGCAAATATATCCTCCTAAGATTATTACTAATCAATATTTGCATTCCTTGATTTACTGACTGCATGGTCAGACAAGCAGCACAGATCCAGCCTGCTAAGTTACTATGTAACTGCAGTTCAGTTTAAAATCCTTTGCATTGAGTCTGGTTAAGCACAGGTGGTTACAAGGCCTGATAGGGATTCGAAATGTATCCCTTGGCCATTTTTGTTTTTAATTCCAGATAAAGGCACGGTCTTCTTCAGCTTCAGGATGTCCTGGTTGGACCATTTGTGCTTCTGACCCTGAGTGTTATGAGACATTTGAAAAAGCTGTGAATTCAGAACTTAAAAAGAAGCAGAAGTTACAGAACTAGTAATGGGACAGGAAGCTGTAGAAACCTGCAGCACCATCTGCACTGAAGGCCTTTGTTGTTTTCAATTTCTGCATTTTAATGTGGGCAATGCACTGACACAGGTCACTGCAACCCCTTGTGGTTAATGGACCATTCCCTGGCACTGTTGTTACTCCAGTAACCTGCAAGAGCAGTTTGCAGCACTGAAAGTCTTGTCTTGCCCCTTGGTGAAATACATCTTTTTTGAAGAGATTTCTGCTAATGGTAACATCACAAGTAGGCAGGATTGATGCTGTTTTGATAAGGGGGGCTGGGTGGGGCTGGCTCCTCTACCTTAAAACTCATTGTTTGTAGAATTTTTGAGGTTGGTTTGTGTGGGGGGCGGTGGTGGTGATGTTGGGTTGTGCTGGTTTGTTTTGTTTTTTCTTTGGTTGGTTGGTTTGTTTTGTTGAGTTTTAAACTTACAACATTTACCTCTTGAATACGGGAGAAGAAAGCAAATGGGAACTCACCTGGTCTGCTTCCAGCACTACTTGATTTGCAGTCTAAGCAAGATAAAACTTGAATATTACAATACTGCAACAAAATATACCTGTCAAATTGGGTAGGACATATGTGCTTGTGTAGGTAGATGGACAGATACACTACTGCACCTCCCTCTTGCTTCAGAGCAGCAGACAGAGTTCTGATGAAGCACGGTAAAATCAATAGCAGGGGGAAATAATGTCTGGGGCAGAAAGCTCTATCTTGATAGCATATGGTCCTTTCTGACACATCTATGCACAGAGATCTGTTTTAATGTTTAGTTGCCGTTTTAACATGTTTTACATCAACAAAATATGTTCATAATGGAGCTGCATTCTGTTAGATGTTATCCACATGGATGTGAAGAATTTCGGCCCAAAGGACTTATAAATCAATAATTCTAGTTCAGTTTTAACAGACGTTTAGTAATCAAAGCCTTTAGAAGTCTGTTTCCCACTTACATTCTGTAATGACTTCTGTATTTCTTGACATGCTGGGAGAGGAATTGCCTGAGCTAAAACAAGGCTTGATCTGAACAATCTACTGACCTGCTTATATGATAACTGTTGGATATTTTTTGTTCTTGGTGACCAAGATTTGTTTCACTTGGGACTGGTAGTTCAGGGGCTTGCAGGCCAGCAGTGCCTTTTATTATTGAAATCCTGGAACAATTAAAATCAGTAGCAACTCCTCATGACTTCCATAAGTCCAGAATTTTATCTTTGTAAGGAAGATGCTAGTGTTTGGTTTGGGTTTTTTTCCTCTATGTTCTTCAGAACTAGATGACACTTGAATAATCAATTGCAGCACAGATTGTATAGAAAAGTGTGGAGAACATTAGCAAAGATCAAGGGACAACCTACTTGGCTTCTGGTAGGAAGACATTTTGCTACCAGATGTGTTCACACTCTTTGTAAATGTACTTTGAGAGCTTACTGAATATTGCTCACTTTAGAATGATGCAGTATTATGTTTTATGAACACCTGAAACACAGATTGCCTTTAACAAGACTTAGGGTCTGTTTCAGGAGTGCTGCAATTCTATGAGTTTATGACATGTGAGCTTCCCACCGAAGTGGGGATGGCTCAGCTCCTGTTGCAGAAATACAGTCTGGCATATAAAGGTAAGCCAGCTCTGATTTCATCTGTCCTTAATACAGTGGGCTACATGGTATGTTGGTTCAGTATTTGTGAACTAGACCACGGAACGCTCACTGTAGTGCAACTGCTTTGGACTTCTTGGGATGGGAATTGCTGCAGCTCATTGGTGCAGCAGAATCATTAAACATTGTGATGGTGTTGCCTCCACTGGTGCAGCAAGGAATTCGACTACAGAAACAAGAAACTACTAAAGGCAATAAATCTTAAATAAAATAAAAAAAAAAAAACATAAAAAAAAAGAAGAAGAAAGAAAAAAGATTTTGCTATTCTAGGGCTCTAGGATCTAACAACTTATCATAACCTCTCTGGAGTATTTCCTCTCAGGAATTGTTTTGGATGCTTTCTATGAACAGGTGCTCTGCAAGGAATTCCGTTTCCATTTATAAGAATAAGCACACATTTTATTTTTGAGGTGTTTAGATGTTTCTGCATTTGTTATTGAACAAAGCCAGAAAGTGTGGAGAAACGAGATATAGTATATAAACCTTCCTCTCTTGCCACACTATAAAAATACCTGTTTCAAATCAAGTTGCAAATGATCCTTTCAGACAGATTAATAATTCAAATGTTCTCTCTCCACCCTATTAAACTGTCATCCAGAGTGGGGATAGGCACAAATCAAATGCACAGATCAGAATGACCCTGGTCATGGTGTGGGAGTTGAAAACTCGTCTGATGGAGGGGTTGTGAATGACCTTTCGCCTTGTACCAGGCTACATCAAACTCCCCAGTCAAAAGCCCACTTTCTTCCCAAGCATCCTTAATCTAGTGCAGGTGAAGTAGTTGTTTACGTGCGAAATGCTAAACATATGTGCAAACCTAAATTCTCAGGCTGTTGCCAACCGTGCTGTGACAACGCCTGAAGCTGCAGATGGGCTGCTGCATCGCCAGGGGTCGCGGTGGAGGAAGCGCTTCACAGTTGCTAGAGCGGGGTAACCCGAAAACGAAACGTCCCTTTTGTTTTTCTCCTGCCTTTGGCTCCTCGGTTAGATCTGTACGCGTTACGTTGCTAGATGTGAAACTCGCATTTGCTTCAGAACCTCTGAAAATTTTTTTTCTGGCATGGACAGTATAAATAAATCCTTCATGAAGTACTTCCCATGTTTAGCTTTTCAAAGAAGAGACAATGAGTCACAGGTTTGTGAAGCATCTTGTTCCCAGCATTATACTTCTCAGACATTCATTAGAAAACATCAGAACAATAACAATATTTCCCCTGCTGCCTCTGGAAGAAAATAAAATACGAATCCAATTAGTTTGAATAATTCTGGTAGTGGATAATTGTATTGGTCACAGGTTTTATTTGCTCCTTGGTGCTGCATTTTCTAAAGTCAAGTCGAGTTGAAACAACAGGAAGATGAAGGAAGAAAGTAGCATGATAGCCTGTGAACACCAGCAGTATCATTATCTTCTCTTTGTTTTCAGAAATCACCTAATGAAAGGCCCCTCCAAAAGCTAAATGCCTTTGTTGAATCCTTTCTTTTCTCCTGAAGCTATTTACCAGCACAAAAGGCTGCAGCCTAAGAATCAACACAAAACCCTGAAGCAGAACAAGGATCAATGGAACAAATGTTCTGCCAATCTAGTGCTATAACCCAGCATAACTGTTAATTTCTGCATAGCCACAGGCTGACGGTTTTGCGTTCCCAAAGGTCAGGATTTTGGTACTCTCTGAAGTTCTGAAGACCTGCTTCTGATCCCTTTATTTAGCACATACTAGGAAGTGATAAATCTGTATAATTGGCTTTAGCAGTACTAGTACACTTTTAGAGCACTCTGAAAATATTTAGCTTCTCAGTAAATTATCCAAATGACATTTCTACTTCTCTTTGTGAAATAGGTTCATGCAATTAAGGGACTGTATTTGTTTTATGTGACCTTTCTACAGAGTTTGTACTTTTGTTGCTTTTAGACAACCTCTTTAAGACAACAGTAGCCCGAGCCTTACTTTTTCCATCAAACTTCTGACTACGCTGTGAAAATACAAACTTCTGCTAATCCTGACAGAAGGATGCATGTGCATTTTTCAGGAGGCAACATGAACTGTTCCTGTAGAGGTGACATTGTAAATGCAAGGCCAGGGTAACTCCACTGTCTGCATTAGCTGTTCTTCTTTCACCCTAATCCACAGTGATGGTGAACAGATGCAATATGCTTCTTGTGATCAGTGATTTCCTGTCCTCAAAGGACCTCGTGAAATTGCCTCTCCTTCCCGTTTCCAGATGCTCACTCAGAGCTTCAATTGAATTAGGTTTTGAAAATACTGTCTAAACATTATGTCCTTCTGTTCTCTGTGATTATGTTTTCCTTACCTTTCTAAGAATGGCTTGTTGAAGCCTCTCTGACCTGAGCACAAGCTGCCATTGTTGCCTGGAACTGGTTTGGCACCACATCCAAGTTGTCCTTGAAATCTTCCTGATACTTTTGCAGCCAAATTGGTCATGAATGACCTAGAAATGTAGAATTTATGAGAGTATCTTTTTGCTTTGGGCAATTTTATCTCACCATATCTTTCAGGGTCTTCAATTCTTCTTGTCACAATCTAATGGATATCTGTGTGCTGAACCTTTGGTGTTACCTTCTTAGCAGTAGATCTGACAGACATTTAAGTTGTCTAGTAGCTTGTTTTGAACAGTGGCTTGGAGCAAGTGCCAGCAGCAGCACCCAATGGCTTGTCTCTTGGTAAGAATGTCACCAGCTATTGGCTTTCTAAGTTTCTTGTCCATACAGTTTTCCAGTTTTCTAGGGAAAATTTGAGATGTGGGTCATTGTCTTCTTTGACAGTCCTCCTTTTGATGTTCTTCATATGTAGAGAAGTACAGAGGTTTCTTTTTCTCAAAGTACTTCCATGGATCATGTTCTGATTAAAAATATATGCATCTTATTATATGCATGATCTGCCTCCCCTGAGATGTAAAACTTGTGACCTACTTTGAAAACAACACAAGTGCAAAGTTTCCCAACTTCTGCTGGACTCTCTCTCTAGTTAACTGCAGCAATTTCCTGCAGTGTCTTGGAATCTGCTTTGGATGTGATCTGCTGCCCACAGTAACTCCTGCTGTCATCCATCTTTATGTTGGCAAGCCTCCATTTTATGCCAGCACTCCTGCAAGAGCAACTGAAAAAAGACATTGAATCATGTCAAGCCAATGTAATCCTTTCTCAGTTAAAAAGATTCCTTTCTATGACCTGGGGCTCTGGACTCTGTGGAGCATCTGGACAACTGGACCCCTGTTCCCCTGGCCTTTGACAGCAGGCAGCAGAGGGCTTCACGAAGCAGATACCCAGTTAAGCCCCTATATGTTGTTCTTCCTCATGTTCAGAGTTAGAATTGCTCTGTGCTACTTTGCACTCCCATTCAAATCTTCTCACCATTTTTTCTGTCGTGTGCAAACAGAGTACTTCTGGAGACAGCATGATGCTGACTTCTATTACATAGGTGGGGAGGTTTGACAGAAAATAGGGAGACTGGGAAGAGAGGGAATGTGAGGAGTTAGGAGTGGACTGAGGATGAGTAATCAGAGAGCCTGGAGGTGTGGGAATATAATCAACAGGTGAGAGAAGGATGAAGAGTTAGTCAAAAAAGGAGGGTTTTTTTGTTGAAAAAGAGGGACAGAAGTAGGTGCAAATCATCAGGAGAAGTGAGGGAATGGAACTTGGTAGAAAGAAATTGGTAGAGGAAGATGAGGTACAGGCATCATTTGAGTACATCGGCAGAAGGAAGATCTCCTCTGTTTCTGTCCTCTCCCTGAAAAAGAGATGGTCCGAGGGTCTCTGTCACCTCAGCCAGATAGAGAAAGAAGAGTACCTTTGTGTGCATGTGTAGAACTAAAACTTAGAATCAGAATTGTTTTGGTTGGAAGAGACCTTTAATATCAAGTCCAACCATTAACTGAGCACTGCCAGGTCACCACTAAATCCTGTCCCTCAGCAGCACATCTACATGTCTTTTAATTACCTCCAGGGATGGCGACTCCACCACTTCCCTGGGCAGCCTGTTCCAAGTCTTGATAACTCTTTCAGTGAATAAATATTTCCTAATATCCAACCTAAAGCTCCCCTAGTGCAACATGAGGTCATTTCCTCTTGCCCTATCACTTGCTACTTGGGAGAACATACTGACACCCCCACTGCGCTAAAATCTCCTTTCAGGAGGTTGTAGAGAGAAATAAGGTCTGCCCTGAGCCTCCTTTACTCTGGGCTAAACAGCCCCAGTTCCCTCAGGTGCTCCTCATAAGACTTGTGCTCCTTCACTAGTTTTGTTGCCCTTTGGACACGCTCCTCAATATCTTCCTTGTAGTGAGGGGCCCAAAACTGAACCCAGTAGTCGAGGTGTGTCCTCACCAGTGCCAAGTACAGGGGGATGATCACTTCCCTAGTCCTGCTGGCCACACTATTTCTGATACAGGCCAGCATGCTGTTGGCCTTCTTGGCCACCTGGGCACACTGATGGATCACATTCATCTGGCTGTTGACCAGCACCTCTACATCCCTTTCCACCAGGCAGCTTTCCAGCCACTTGTCCCCAAGTCTGTGGCATTGCCTGGGGTTGTTGTGAGCCAAGTGCAGGACCTGGCACTTGTCCTTGTTAAACCTCACACCACTGTCCTTGGCCCATCAATCCAGATGGTCCAGATTCCTCTGTAGAGCCTTCCTACTCTCAAGCAGATCAACAGTCATGCCCAACTTAGTGACATCAGCAAACTTACTGAGGGTGCACCTGATCTTCTCATCTAGATCACTGACAAATATGAGAAACTCAGGAAACTGTGCCTTTGCTCATTGAAAGCATCATTTTATTTATAGAACTATAGTTCATTGACATCAAATTTTAAAAGTCTTATATTTGGTTTGCGTTTGCCTCTTCAACGCTTAAGCGTAGATAGAGTTTTAAAGAAAAGTTATATTGAAAAATAGAAGTATAAGCGAGATTTTGAAAGTTTCTACATCGAATGGTTCAAGCTTTTTACTCTTACTGGCTAAAAATCAGAGAATTTTAAAAGAATCTACCAATAATGAGGCATTTGTTGGTGTGGGAAAAGAATGTTACTCTGTTTATTAGAAACACCTGCACAGAGTAGTTTAGGTCTGGACTTGAAGTGTGGAAGTGTTTGGATGTGCATGTATCTCCAGTTCTTTTAGATGCTCTGAATAAGTTTTAATGTTATCTTTAGCCCAGCAGCTCTTAGCACTAGCATGCCACTGAGCTCCAGCTCGTACATCTGCTGAGTGAATACCACATTTAAGCACTAAACTAAGAGACTGAAGCAGTAAAACCCCTTTGTGAAGATCATTGTTGTGGCACATGCATTTATCCCAAAATAACAGAAGCAAAGACATTCTCTGTAGTATTGCAGTGTGAATTCCCCTTTCCTTCACTAAGTAACTGGTTATCTCTTGCTGCTATCTCTGCCCTATGCTTTCAGCCACATTTTGCAGCTGTGCTGGTTTTCCACAGCCCACTATCACAGCAACTCTCCAAGTGTGCTGCAGAGCTTCAGATGACTGACTGTGGGGACAGCACAGTGAATGGGCCATCAGAAGGAAATTTGAGGAATGTTTAGTAAGTCAGTGCAAGAAAGCAGATATTTCTAGAGGACAGACTTCAGATTGCTCCTCAGGTCTGGTCAGCGGGGAGCAGTGGCCATGTATTGCTTGGGCTGGAAGATGAGAAAATATGCGCTATGGTGTTGCTTAAATTCTTGTCTTATTGCTTTCACAAAGGTTATGCATAGTAGAAACATTAGAAGCTTAACAGAAATGTTTCTTGTGTATAGGTATTCACAATTTTATCACAACCTGTGTTACCTAATAGTCCTATAAATGGTTTGGGATATTAGATAGATGTTCTAGGCCACCAATGAACTGGTTTTGGAATTTCCTAGAAATCAAACAGAGGTGTTTTACTGTTGCTGAGAGTCACTGGAGACTATGTGCCTCACACAGGAAGAGGTTTGCTTGCAGGTAGTAAAGGAACTGAAGTTTGCTACCAGTACTGCACACAGCAAACTCTCTGGTTTATCCATTAGACCCCATCCTTACCGTGCTACTGCCAGCAGTGGTCCATTGCTTCTCTCTAGGTCCCTGGTTTTGAAAGAGAGTGAGAGAAAGAGCTGTTTTCCCGCTGTCATTTGGACAAAACTCAACAAACCAGACCTTGTTTCTCTAGGTGAGACTTAGCAAAGAGTTTCTGGCTGTGGCAGAATGGCTACTTATTAAAGACTTTGCCCAAGTAGCTGAGCAGACAGGCCAGTGAGCAAGGTGTTAGTAAAGAAAAGTATTGCTGTGTTGAACCGTTCGGACTGAGTGACCAAATTTTCCCCAAGAGTTGCAAGACAAGTTTGTGAAGACACACTGTATCTGACTGCACAGCAGTACCCAGTAGTACTGGAACCGTATTCAAGATTGGAATGAAAAAAGAAGATGCATTTTTCCAGCACAGCACATGGTTGGACAGGACTGTGACCTTTCACCCTGACATTCTCAGCAAAAGCTGGACTTTGTGTAAGTGGCTCATAAGACATGCCAGCTCAGTAGTTAGGAAACGTGTCTGTGCCCTCTGGCATCGTTAGAAACCAATAGCCAGAACAGTAAACAGAAAACAATTTTCTGGCATTTTGGGTAAAGTTGCTTTTAAAATGTTCCTCTGTATTTGAAAGGAGGACATGACTAAGTTAGTGGGGTTACATTATAAATGCTGGCTTGAAAGTGTCCCATAATAGCTCTTTTCATTGCTTGCAGAAGCTAGGAAGAGTACACCCTGCCACTCAAACCTGTTGTCCTTTCAGCCCTTGCTAAAGCAGTGCTTTGATGCTGGCATAGATACAGCTGCAAACTTAGTGTGGCTATATGCCAGTTTTCTCTGATCAGAGTCCTTGCCAGGGTTTTTGCATATCAGGTCTCAAAACACTCACAGCAAAAGGTCTCGGGAACAATGTGAGTTATTAGTAACAGTTCCCTGTTATTAGTAAAAGTTACACCAATCACTGTCGCTTTAGAGCACAATGACAAGTTTTCCAAGGATGGACAGAAGTAGCATCCGTTTTATTTTTTTTTTCATGTTCAGTAATCACATGAAAATACAACTTAAAGCAAGAAAATCTACAGGATCAAAATGAGAATCCTTTGGTGGCCACTTTCTAAGCCAGTATAGTTTTCATTCCTATCTAATGTACCTGTGCTGCTGCGAACTGCAAACTTCTCTGGCTTTTCATGTGGAGGAGTGACACTCCTCTCCAGTTTGCTCTACCAATATATTTAAGGGCTTGGATTTAGAGGAGCTGAGCACTTGAAGCAGGCCCTAAATGACACTCGGTGATCTTCACACTTGCAGTGACATTTTCCTGCTCTGAAAACCTAGTCTTTTAAATTGTCTTTGAATTGTCAGATGACTTTATTGAATTTGTCTCATTAGGAAAATGGTTCTGAAAATGACCTTCAGTGACAGGACTAGATTTTGTGGTGGAAAGCAATGAGCAAAAGGAGGATCAATATTACTGTGCAGTTGAGGTGAAAATTGCTAGGCTCTGGAATTGAAACATATGCCATTTACTGCAAATCAATAGTTATACTGGAGATAAAACGAAGAACAAAGCTATGTTAACCTTATCTAAAGTAAATTCAATACAATCGACAAAGTTAAATTTGTATCTTCCATTTAAATGGCCAGTACTGACTACAAGCAACAAATAAGTTCAGAAAACGCACAGAAATCTATATGTGTAATGTAGAACTTAAGGAAATAAACAAAAAAGCAGCAATCAAAAATTATTAGCAATACATCAACATTATTAGTTGATTTTGAATCACATAGGCAATATTTCCTGAGCAAAATTTCTTATGTGAGATTTGTATTCTCAAAGCATGATAATTTCTAACCAGATGCACAGTGTTATGGGTGATGATATGAATAAATAGTAAACCCTTTGAGGGAATATGGGAATAATACAATCAATAAGAAAGGAATGATTTACAATGTATACGAATATGAAATTCTGATTTTTTTTCTCTTCAACTCTCCTTTTAAAGCCAGCTAGAGTTTTTGGTGAAGGTTCAGGTATCACCAAACTGATGTAACTATTCTCATTGAGATTCAACACTGAAGGGAAAGAATGACTATATTTTCTGACCTTTTGTTCATTACAGCTTTAATGATAATCACAGTGTTGCTACTCGTAATGTCGCAGCAGTAAGAAAATTAGGAAAATATTTGGGATACAAATACCTGGAAATCATGTCTTACCTAGTCATACCTACCCTGGAGATAGGCATCACAAATATATTTGGCTTAATTTGAGTAGGAATTCAGGCAAGGGCTTGAAAAATTTCAGTACCAGAGACCACACTTGTGTGAACTGTTTGCTCGAACATCCCCTTTATTTTAAAGGTATTGGTATTTTTCACTGACTGTTTGGCTACAATCAGCTTCCTTCTGTGAGTCCTGACCAAATACAAATCAGGTCTGCAGGTCTTTGAGGTCTACTTCAGGATGGCTTGAACAACTGTGGAGTATGGAACCTGGGTAAGAGCTGTACAAAGGCAGGATGCTTCAGAAGGTGTCTGAAGGGACTGAGAGGGTTTAAATGAACTTAGTTCTTACAGGGTTACCTTCTATTTGTTTTATTTTCCCTTTGACTGAAGCAGTCATAAAGATAAAATATTTCTAATTTTGAAGAGAATCTCTTTTAGCACATAAGTACTATACTGAGTTGTGCAAGTCATCTGCAGTATATTAAGAATCTGGATAAAGATGACAACCTGGGCTTATAGAAATATATTTACTGATTGTCTACATGAAACTGATTAAAAATCCTAAAGTCCCCAAATGTGGTTTTGGACCTTGAAATGAGAATACTGTAAGCAGTTTCAATGATCGTTGCAAAAATAGAGTATTTCTAGGATATGTACAGAGGGTTTTTTTGCTATTTTATTTATTGAATGAAATATCTGCTTATACTGTTGTTCTTTTGGCATAGTGGATATGTACCTTTACAAAATATCTACAGCCAAATGTCCGGTTTTATACAAAAGAAAATACCACAGTTTGTATTTTACTCAGCATAATGGATATTTCACTCTCATTAAGTTGAAGCAACAAACCCCTGTCTCTCCTTAAAGATATAAAGCCAAAGACTGAATTGCAAATTTTGTGAAACAAAATATATAAAATTTTGAGGGGAAAACACTCTATAAGGAAGAAGGTATTAAAAAAGTGTATAGTGAATTAATATAATGTAGTTGAAAACAGCTCTCTAGCATTAGATTCTTTTTTGCCCTTGGTTTTCTAATGACATTTTGGTTACAAGGACTGAAATACAGCCTGATGGCAATCAAAACCTGAATTTACCCAAGATTCTCCAACGAAAATTGTATTGGTCTAATTAAATGAGAACATGGTCTGAAAACAAGTAAGACTGGATTAACTTCTTTCCCATCTCTGGAGAAAGATTGCTCAATTAGGGTATGTGTTGAGTAATACCAAGTGTGTTCTGAGTGGAAGCTCAGAAAAAGTCATTGATTCCAGCTGAGGTTCATTCTGAGCCTCTGGCTTGCTTTGAATGCTGATCTCAAAGTGAAACTCGAAGGCCTCATACCACTGTGAAGCCAAACCAAGAAATCTCTTTGCTCAGACCTAGAATAACTGAAACTGTTAGTTCTTGTACAGCTGTTTCACTGATTTTTGACTTAGTGGTCGCTAACAAAGATGGGAACTCATTCTCTTTGGCCACTGTTTTCTCATCTGTCCCAAATAGTTTCTCATATTTTCACTTAGCAACATGTGCAGCAAGCAGGCAGGGAAAAGAACAAGGTACGGGGCAGGGCACTGAATCAGCTGGGAACTGGCCTGTTGTTGAGTGACCAGGGACGGCATGCTGCCCGCTGGCACTGCTCCCATCTCAACTGGGGCTACAGAGGAGACTGGTGAAAGTCATTTCACTTTGGCCCCAATCAAGTGGAAGATTTTGACATTTAATGTGTTACCCACCACAAGACTACTTGTTTTGCCAACAGCTGTTGAAGGGAAAACACAGATCCTTTAAACTCATTTCTTGATCAGCAAAGGGAAAGATACTTATGACTGACTTCATTTTCAAGGGTGATTAGTTGGACATTCACACATTGCTCTTTTGGACAATAAAAAGCCCCACAGTGTTCTGCTGTTTCATTTAGCCTTGCTCTTAACACATCTTATTGTGCTTTTTCACTCATTTCATGTTTACTGGAAGCATGAACTCTGCCACATGAACTTGTCCTTAAAGCCCACCAAAAGGTAGTATAGGCAGAGAACACTGAAACTGGAGCTTTCTTGTATCACTAGAGACTGACTGTAGCTTCAAAATGTATCCGCTCTTGTCTTACTGCCTCTTATTTTGAAAGTGGGAACACACCAGCTGGCTGTCAGAAAAATACTGCAGCTTATGACAGGAATTAATAAAGCAGTGAATACCATGCTGGAGGCACTGAGTATGATCTAGCTAACACATTTGTCAGGGAAATCTTCTGTTCCCTCCTAGAAGAGTTGTATGTGAAGTAGCAAACTTGTTTCTCTGTAGATGAAAAAATAATTTTATGATCAGCGAACTGCATGAAAATCAAGTGAATGGCAGCTTGTGCTCGTTGAGGAGCTTGCAGCACTTGGAATAACAGTAAGGATTATTAGCATTGACCTAGAAAAACACCAGGTTGCATGCCTGCTTTTCTTTTTAGGGAAGTTATTATATAACTTGCTAAAACCTGTTGTCTAATGCTACTGAAAGTGTGCTCTGTTTCACTCCTCAAAAGGTTGCATTAGGATAATAACATTCTAATACATGCCTTTGTTCATAGTTTTCATCTAGATAGTGCCCATAGCACATTATAAAGCTAAACTGATAGGAAAACTGTAAGGAAGATCCATTCCCACAAGAAATGTATATGTTTTTGAGGTTAACCCCACAACAGCTAAGCAATTTACAATATTTAACAACTCATTGCTGAAAGTGGTCTATTGGAATTAAAGTGACAATTAGCTATTAGTTTTCACATGATTAAAGGAAAATCCTCTACTTCCCATTTGATTCCTCTAATGGTGAAGAATATATGAAACAGAAACATATATCACCACCAAAACTAGACTCCCTGAGAACATGCTTAGCTAGTCATGCCTCCCCACGCGATCATGTTTCTGTAAGTAAAGGTCAGAAAGAGCAAAATGTCTTTGAGATTACACGCTGAATTGAGCTATAAAAACACTTTGTGGTTGCTTAGCCATGAACTCTGTATTGTAAGCAGAGTTAAGTTGTCTCAACTCTTGGCAGCAAGGCTGCATTAGCACTCCAGCATGAACTGGTGGCAGCCGTTATCACTAGGAAGACTCTCAGTACTGAGTTGAGCAGGGAGCCTGGTTTGGGCACGTATTCTGATTGCAGAGTAGCCTTATGTCTGTCGTGGTGAGGTACTGTTCTTCCATAGCCTTGTGAGTTCATGTCTGGAAGTATCCACCACTCTTCCATGGTCACCTAGCAGATTTAAGAAAGTTTTCCTGGCATACAGACAAACTGTGGGAGAGGGCAGTGAGAAACAACCCTAAATTCCCAACTACCCACCAAGCCTTAAAAACAAAACCAAAAACTGCTTTGAAATTGTCTGAGAAGGGCCTGTGGACACCAGAATAATTTGAACACGCTTTTCTTGTTAATGGCCCAGATGAACAGTAAACTTGCCACCTGGGTTTGGTGCTGATTTTTAAATTTTTTTGTTTGTTTTGGTGAATGAGAACATTTGACTCTGGAGCCTTTTAATATCAGTCTCAAACTATCCAAGATAGCCATGCAAACCCTCCTTACAGTGACACTGCGTGTTCAGATGTTTTTGCCATACACAAAGACATTTTGTAAGCAGCATAATTAATTATTTGTTGGCCAGCCAGTCATCAGTCAGGTGGAGAAGAGTTAGCCTGTATCACTTCTTGGAACCAGCTGGTCCTTGCAGTTTCTGAGGTGCCATCTGCCAGTGCTCTGCTTTCTTTCCTTAGGGTTTTATATTGGTTCATTATTTTTCCTCTCAAACGCTTGAGTTGCTAACTATTGCCAAATATTATTCAGCAGTCACATCCCTGCCTGTGTTTTCATATTGCTTTCTTTTCTTTTTTTTTTTTTTTTTTTTTAATGTTTAAGAACGATTTTGCCAATAAAACTAAACTGAGGTCATACAGCCCAGCTGCACGAAGCGATACTTGGGATGTTAGATGGCTGAACCCTGGGGCCACAGGTTTCAGCTGCAGCAAGTTCTCTGTGGGCTTTGCAGAGCTGCCTGCACAGCAATATGTGATGATTAATTTTATAGTCTTCTCTATGATTTCATGCTTTACCTGAACAAGATGCTTATTGGAACCTATCTATTTTTGGTCTGAATAGATCTA
This sequence comes from Actenoides lindsayi, assembly GCA_025331215.1. NCBI lineage: Eukaryota > Metazoa > Chordata > Aves > Coraciiformes > Alcedinidae > Actenoides > Actenoides lindsayi. The sequence continues at coordinate 74,943 of WTSP01012311.1, read as the reverse complement.
TAGCACAGAGATATCCTTTGGGTCTCGTAGGATCAGCAGCTGTTATATACTTTCAAAATGAAGATATTCTATAAGTTTCTGCTTTACAGTGAGCCATAAAAAAGTACCAAAAAGAAAAAAGTTCTTTTTTATTTTATCTTTATCTTTATCTTATTCTGCTGAAGATAACCTTCTTCCTTCTGAAGCTGATCTTGAGCTAGAGCTGAAAAGATGAAGAGTGATATGCTCATGTCTGTGCAATAGAAATACAGATAATATTAAGAAGGACAGTGGAGTGCTTTTGTGATCAAAGAGACTAAAGTGCCAGAGAATCAGGGAAAGTAATCCCTGGACACTTCATTGGTAACTGATGAAGCTTGTCTGACCTACACCCTCTTCCAGAAGAGACCAGAAAGCTACCCACTGGTCATACAGAGCATATTGTTCATGGTGGTAGCTACGAAGATGGAAGGTGGGTGCCGCTGTTGCTCTGCCATTCTGCAAAATTGAAATGACAATTGACATATTTGATATCTTAATAAACTTGACACTACTGAGTCAGCAGTGGGCCATTCCAGCAATGATGATTAAACACTTGCTGAAGCTCTATTAACAGAACTGTGGCCTGCAGACTGAAGGATGTGATCATTCAGTCATACTCCTTGCTCGTGAGGCTACTATATGGAGTATGGTGTCTGATTTTGAGGTCTCCAGTACAAAAAAGAGTCTGCAGAAAAGCCACTTATACGGTCATGGAGCTGGTGCACATAGCATAGAAAGGGTCACTAAATAAAATGGGTTTTCCCAAGATGGAGATGAGAAGGGTAACGGGTCTCTAGTTGCTGCCTTCCACTACTTAGAGGAGAGGTATGGAGAAGGCAGAGACAGGCTCCTCTTTGTGGTACACAATGAAAGGACAAGGTGTCATGACAGAAAGTTGTAGCAAGGTAAATTTTGCCTGAATATATGGAAGAAAAGTGCTCACTATGAGATTTGAAGGACTGTAACAGATTGCAAAGAGAGACATTGGAATTTTCCTCCTTAGAGCTTTTCAGAATTTGTAGAAGACAGTGAGGCTTACTTGAGTTAGTTTAGCATTGAGTAAGAAGTTGGAAGAGAGATCTTCATAGATCCCTCACAACTTATATTTTTCCTATGATTCTCTGCTGGTAGATTACATATCTTACCTCAGTGTCTTTTCATTTCATCTCCCTGGCTGAGCTGTTGAGCAGAAAGTTAAAAGGTAGTAGATAAATCATCATTCTTTCCAAAACTGGGAAGGGCAAGAAAAAATCCAGCATAAAAATAGCCCTTCAGACCATCAAAGTGCTGGACCAATTCCAGCTCTTGAATCCTGCCGTCTGATGCAAGCAACCCATGTATATCAGTGCATAGTACAGTTCATATAAACTAATACTGGCAATGTAGAACTTGATTATCTAATTAAAGTTTCATCTCAGTCTGATAAATTGGCTTATTTTTTCAAAGCCATCTGTGTTACAGAAACACAGATGCTAAATGAACATCTTCCTCAACTAGCATGACTACCAGTACCATTGTAAAGCTGGACACATCTCAGAAGATTTTCAGTAGATGCTTTGAAAATATGTTGCCCATATGCATGTTCACTAGCGTGTTTTGCTACACCCATGTAGATTACATTTATTTTTCATACTTTACTAAACAGGCAATTTTGTGATGCAGATTTGACTGACAGGCCCATTTGACTGACAGGATGTGTCTCAATCTAGAGTGAGGCAAACTCATCAGGGTTCCAGGACAGAGTGTTAACACTTGTGGAGGGTTACTGAATGTACCTGAGCATCAGGATCCTGCCTGGCTTTTCACTGCCTTTAGAAGAGACTGTTGCTCCTTTCTAATCCTTTTCTAATCCTTTTCTAATCACTGCCTCAAGTGTTGTTTAAGCTAATAGAGATTAATATTTCTGTGTTGGCATTTCAAAGAGAGTATAATTACAACTACATTAATTGCTATTTTATGTGAGCAACTTAAGTATAGGAACTATTACAACATTTTAAAATCATACAGTCTTGATGTTGCAAATGATATCAAGCTTATAGTCTTTACTTCTTTCCACATCACCCTGTTTCCTGTTTAGGATACTTAGCCTAATTTGCAGGTGTGATTTTAGTGTATGTTGTGAGAAAGGTACTAACTAGAGTGAACCAGTCGTCACCTGAATATAAGGGTAACATGTTACTGCAGAGTATTGTGTTTTGCATCAGTTATCAAGTGGTGAATTGTTCTGAAACCAGTGATAATTGCACATTGATTCTCTGGAAGTCTACGCTTTACAGGTGAGAATAAGATTTTAGCTGTTCTGATGGTTTTGATTTGATGTTCTAGAGCCCAGGGAAAATTAACATTGACTTAACTGGATTTTGTATTGTGCTTGGTGGGAGGGATATCACCTAAACGCAGAGCTCTGAAACAAACTAGACTCACAGTATAAACTGATCTTCTAGGTTCTCCTGCTAGTCAATATGAAGAGAGATGCACCTCCAGAAGCAGATTTCGACACCTGGTTTATACCTGTTTTGTGGGAAGAACTCATCACAGTAACTGTACACCTTCTCCTTGGGTTTAATGAACTGTGCATTTTCTTTTCTGAACAAGATCTACATTATCCTTTCATTTGGGCATCTATTTTTCTTTTAGTCTTTATCAGCATCACTTCAGAGAGGGAAATAAGTTTGCACCATTATAAACTAATGACAAATTTTGTCAAAAAACTGATTTAGTCACTTGTGGTAGCACACATTGGAGCAGTCTGCCTGCTCAGTCCCTTCACTGCACTGAGTGGCAGACTCCACCGGACATGATACTGGCACACTTTACCTACTTAGAGAAAACATAGGTTTAAATCCATATAAGCATATTTTCCACACTTCTTGTAAATTTTCTAGGAGCACACAGAGTGTACTTTAGTTCTTTAGCTTTTCTTCCTTCCTGAAAGGCTCTCCTGCATTTTTGTTTGATGTGGGCTGGTGTCTGCCCCCTCCAGGAAGCATTTGCTCTGTCTGCATTAACCTCTTCTCTAGAATGTGTACAGGAGGCTCTGGATGTGTACAGTGACCCTGTGAGTATAAGACCTACCCAGAAGCAGCCTGTGCCGGAGTCCTGACTACAGTCTCCTCTCTGGATCCATCTCCTGGTATCACTGCAGTGTTCCTATGTGGTCATGTAAGAAGATACTAACGTGGTGGCCTTGTACATTAAGGGCTCATTCATAAGCCTTGCAGTTTGCCCCACAGCCTAAGTGTATATTGTGTGGAAAAGAGCAACCAAACCCACACAGAGACATAAACTAAATAGAGTCAGGAGTCCTACAGCAGTGATGCTAAACTCAGAAAACCCAGAGAGTAATCAGTGGAAAGTAAAACCAGAGGAAGGAATTCATTATGGAACAGTGGAGTTGGTGCAGGTCACTGATATGTTATCTTTGCGGGTCATCCTGACTCACCAGCATGCTGAGTCTGTCTAAATGGCTTCAGATATGTTCCGCTTGCCTTGTGCCCACAATCAGTCTCTCCAAAAGCATTCTCAGACAGCGTGAGAAAAGCGTGACCTGACTCACGCAGAGCATGGCTACTCCCAGGAAACTTGAGTGCTCCAAAATCCTGCCCCAGCTGGGAGCACTGCTATTGTCTCAGAGCTGAGGGGTGCCAGGAGGACCTGGAGCAATCTAGTGAGGAGTTAATTAAAAGAAAACAAGTTACAGTTCCATCTAATTTGCTGAAGAAGACTGTTAACTCTTCATTGCAGCAGGCTGCCAGTTATTTGCTGTGTTGGGATGAAAGCCCATCCTCTTCAATCACTCCCCAGCAGAGCAAAATTACCAGTGTCAGGAAAACTCATTTTGTGGCATTAATCAGAATGGATTAAAATGGAACAATTTCTGAGATGCCCTGCAAGAATAGCTGTGGGACATCAAAGAGCCTGTGATCCACAAAACCAGAAGACTGTCCTCTGCTTTGAAATATTGTAGTCAGCCAAACATTTATTGGAATGACATGTTAACTGCATTGTGTTTTAAAGCACTTTGGTGTTTAATCACTTGTGTCCTATCTCCTCCATTGTAATATAATCAGGAAAGTAATCATCTAGTGTGTTCAGGTGCTTTTGTTGGAGAAATTAGAAGGTCCATTTAAAATCTTGGACTGCTTCTCAATTTTAAGTGTTCAGTAATGGACTACCACAGAGTCCACTCAATCCATTAGGAATAAATCCGTCACTATATATGCATAGCTACATGCAGTGATTTTAAACAAGAATGTTTCCCTGGCTGCTTTGGAAAGTACTTTTTGTCTTCTAAGGAAAATAAAAACAGACTGTGTATAGAATTGTGATATTTTGTAACCCAAAAATTTTCTTGCCTTGAAAATCTGTTTTAGATAATTTATTTGAATTTGCCAGATAGCAACCTATTTGACAAGAGGAAAAAGACTTACTTATAAAACCAGAAATCTGCATTATCTGTGGACTTTGTCAAAGGCATATGAATTAGCTTTTCAAAATGTCCCATGTTATTTTTGTGTTTTAGGAAGAATTAAGTATGTACACGGTGACATATAGAGTAGATATATGTAAGATGATTTTCAAAGGCAACGTGAGACAAATACACATATGTCCAGATCCTTCTCTACTTTATGTAAGATCCCACATATACTATAGTCATGTATATGTCATTGCTGAGTGGAAAGTATTCATTGGTACTTGAGAGGCCCACAAAAACTCTAGACCTTCCAGCACCTCGCTGTGGTCACTACTATATTATCATTGTAAAACTGTCTCTTGTCCAAGTTCTTGGGACTGTAGTATAGAGTTTCGTGAAAATGTCAGCTTGATGCTCAGTACCAATTGAAAAAAATCCAAAACACCACCCCAAAAAAACAACCAACCAAACAAAAAAACCCCAAACGAATGAAATGCTAAAGATTGTTAAGAAAGGAATAAAGAACAAAACATTGTGATGTCTTTGTATTAACAAATCCATGCTTCAGCTACACCTTGAAATCTGTGCAGAAGTCTACTCTCCCCAGCTCAGCAATATACAGTAGCATTGGAAAAAATCCAGAGCAAGTCACAAGAATGATCAAAATTACGTAGTGACTTCCATGCAAGAACCAAATAAATTAGGATTCTTCAATCTGAAATAAACCAGGCAAACAAAGGGAAAGTAAACCAGAAATCTCTATACTAGTAAGTGCCATGAAGAGGGTGGATAGCAATCCCGTGTTTAGATGATAGGTTTAGAATAAAGAAGAGGAGGTCATTCGTCACCAGATATGAATCTAAACTGTGGAGTAGTTCTGCCATAGGATGTTCCGCATATTTCAAGTTTACCGAAATTCCAGTGAAATCCATGAAGAACTATTACATATGGGGACACAGCTTCTGGCTCATGAAGCCCCTGAAGGCTGGAAAGCATTCTGATGAATTACCACCATGTGCTTTCTGGGCTTTTTAATACTGTTAGTTAGGCATTCACTTTTGTCCACTTCTTCCTCTTGTCCTAGTACAGCTATTCTTATATAACCCACATTAAATCACAGTTTAAAACCACAGGAGCTTCAGTATGGAGAACACATGGGGAAGGGGAAATAGGACAGCAGAGCTAGATGGGCATGCTCTTCCAGGCAGTGCCATTGGGAAGGCTGGAGCATCTTCAGATCTTCCAGCAAGTTCATACTTATGTAAAAAGGCATTTTTTTCACCAGTGAGAGTCAGTTATTTACGCCAGTAGAACTAAGGCTGTGTAAAGTTTTCATTCATTTACACCAATAGCAGAAACTACCATTGCTATTGCCTACTGAATTATTATTTACATTTTTCTAATAAATATTGCACAGTTTTAACTTGACGTCAAAACTTGCTTACTCCTAAATTTTTCCATAACTTCTTTGATTGCAGCATTGCATACAAATTTGACTCATATATTCTGATTTCTAAGGAAATGTCTAATCTTTGTTTGATACTTAAGAGACACAGAATATATGGTTTTGGTCTTTTACCCCAGGGATATGTACCCGCAGTGTCAGAGCAGCAGTTCTGTGACAATGTCTCACAAAGTTCAGGATAGTAGTGGCAAGATGTTTGTGGACTCAACAAGATTTCATGGTTTGTTTGGTTTTATTATCTCCATCCAAGTAGGATATGCACGTAGTATGAAGGAATATATCATGTGAGAAGCAAGGAAAAAGATTTTAACAACATTATAGAGGGTGATTAAAAAGTTCTTTTGCTTTGATCCAGGCCTGAACTTTTAGTTGCACAAGCTCTGGAGACAAACTCAAGCATCAGATTTCAGGAATGCCAAAATACACGTCTCTACTGCCAATTACTGCATTTAGAACTAGCCTCTATGTAGCCCTTGTCAATGTCCCTGGAAGACTTTTGCTTACACTAGAACATTTTGGTACATCAGAAGGTAACTTACGGTATGATTTTGTGACATTAACTCATCCTGATCTGCACCTTTTCCTGTAAGTAGGTGGTGTGAGCAAGGTAACTGGCAGACTTTGACCTTGATATTTTTTTTTGTTCAGACTAACCTAACTTCAGGACCAGATGGTCCTACGTCCTCACATTAAGCAATGAGTGACTCCCCAGACCATTCCCTAAAAACTGGGCTGTGCTGCATCTCTAAATGTGAAAAATAGTTCCATAGCACCAAGCAGGGTGGGTGAGTCAGATCCTTTCTGGAATTTGTTTCTCTGGAAAATTGTCACAGTGCTTAGAGTTTCATTCACCTGGGGTATCCCATATGCACATGTTTTGCCTTTCAAATCATTGCTGAAAATCGGCTTGTGATATCAAGAGTAACACCTGTCCTCTGTAACTGACTCTTTACAAACTGTGTCTTTATTGTGCATTTTTGCATCAGAATACAGAATCAATGACCCAATGTCTGCATGTATGAATTGCATAAATAAAACAGTAGGGGAGCTCCCAGCTTCATCTGGGTCAGATTATACATCTAATCAAGTCATATTTAGCTGCCAGCTATCACTTGATTACTGAAACCCCTTCCAGTGTGATGCTAGCAGCTCAGTTTATACAGAAAAGCTGATTACTTCAGTTTCCAGGGTGTTCAGTCAGATTCTTCTTGAACATTTATCAATAGTTCACAAAAATAAAATAAAATAAAATCAGTCTGCTTTTGTGGGACTGGACTCTTCATCTTATCCTCAGGAAAGAAAATGCATCTTAGCAGGTACATTTCATTCTTCCCCTGCTCTGAATTAGAATCATCTGAGGAAAGGATGAGTCAGAAAGCCAAAATGATTTTTGAAGACACGACTGTATCTTAAGAAGGATGTCTTGTTTCTGTAGCCCTCATGCTCAGAGGTGGTTCCCCAAGGGAAGGGAGGAATACCACCCACTGATTTTGGAAAGGGCCAACCCCAACATATACATTGCAGTGACTGTTCTGACTGTAACCTGTGTAAGTGGCTCTGACCCAAAATCAACATAAAGACCGAGCCCGATTGCTGCTGCTGGGGTTGTTGTGCCAGTAAAGTGCTGAGCAAGAAGTTACCACCCTCCTTAGGGTGGGCTTTGTAGCCAGGACTGAACTCTGAACAGGCACAGTGCTATGGCTGCCAGGATCCAAGGTAGTCTGGTTTACGCAGGTTCCTGCCGGCCTCTGTGTCTCAGTGAAGCAGGGCAGCACTCTGTAGAAGAACCCGTCTGTAAGGCCTTTGCTCCAAGAATGCTGTGGCAAGTGGCATTGAGTGCTGAGCAGACAGGTGTCCTTAGGATTTACTGTTTTTCTGACACTACTGTATGCTGTAGGGGTCTGCATTCCTCTTATGTATTATGTTTTTGGAAAGGAATCAATTTTTTGATCCCAGAGGAACCCGGGGAATTGTCCGTAAAGTAAGAAATTCTCCCACTTCAGGATAATTTTAACTGTGCCAGGCATATATGAACAAATTTGTTAGTAGAAGGGACTGTTCACTGCAGTCTGAAGCGTAGTCTTAAGTGAGGAAGGATGGTCAAGTAACTCTGGAGCTCTCCGAGGCAAGAAAAAATTGATTTATTTCTCTGTTCTGTTGCAACTTTTACATATATGCCATAGAAATAATTTGTGCTGAGATTTGCAAAACTGCTGGCTGCCTAAGGACACAGAGTGCAGACTGCTATCCATGCAAGGTATCTTAATGGCTAGTAGAATGAAGTTTGGCACAAGCAGCTGTGGCCAGCGGGAGTGGAGACAAGGGAGTGTAAGAGGACACAGGATAACACTTCTAGCTTCTGTCTCACTCACATGCATGCACTGAAGACCCACCATGGGTTAGCAAAAATTGGCCTATCCTAGCACTCTTCTATCCCGAAAGGGGTCATAGGAAGGAGAGGAGAAGCAGAGAAGGGTAGCATGGATGCTTCCCAGAACAGTCTCCCAACTGGCACTGATTCATGACTTAGAAGTTGTCAGAAGATTCAACACTTGGGGAAATGTCAAACATCCCGCTATACCCTAAGGTTTGCAGAAGTATTACTCATGCCCTTTATTATTTTAGAGTGCTGCTCACAATGTCTATGCTAAAAATTATGCTACATTTGTAGAAATACACAAAACGGACATGCAGCATCCTGCCAGTCCATGCCTGGGAAGCTGATTAAAACTAAAGGATCTTGCTTTGGCACAGTCATACAGTCATCTCCCAGGTAGTGCTTATGAAAAGTGAGGACTTAACTGGGATGATTTGTATAGACAGGTACAGTAAAAACATACTAGGGTTTATTGGCAGTGCTGACAGAATGAAGTGCACCTCAATAAAGGAGCTTGATCAGTACATGACACTGGTAAATGACTGACCAGGGTAGCTGTCATGCCCTTTAATAAATAAACCACTTCAGTAAAAGAAAAATTACACTGCAACACACTTAACCATGCCTCTTTTGGGAATATTTCATGCCTGCTTCAGTAATCATTTATCAACCTCTTGATTCTGTTATGTATTCACAAAAAAAAAGAAAAAAGAAAAAAAAAGAGAGTAGCAAACATTTTGATCTTTTCAAATCTGAAATGAGATTTTTGTGTTAGCCATGTGCTAGCCCAGGCTTTTGCTGCACATCACTCATACCAATTGCAACAAACTGAGAGAATGAAGAGGGTATTTCTTGTTTACCTCCCTGGAAACTAGAAAGAGTGTTTAAAAAAGCCCTGGCACTCAAGTGTAAGGCTCCTAATTTTGACTCACAAACAAAACACTCTGCAGCTGCTTGGATGACAGGCCGTGAGGAAACACAGCCTGTGACTGCTTGGTACATCTGCATCAACAAGTGTTTTGTCCATCTTGCTAAAAATGATGGCTCCAATGTCAGGGAATGGGCATAAGAGCTTCCCACGTCTCTTGGGATATAGGTAAGCAGAACTGAGGAGTTCCATGAGGTTGCTTGCCTTCTAAGAGGGGTGTGACTTCCCTTCTGACCTTACCAGCTATGATTTGGACCAGACTGACCTGCCACCAGGCAAGCTGGCTTCACTATACCAGAACTGCTGCCTCAGATTTTAAAATCTTCCTGTTTGGGGCTTCAACTGAAGTAAACTTGAAGCCTTTCAGCTTTTTTTTTCCAAAATGCATTTTTTAGGAGAAAAATCGACTTAATATGTTGTTCCTTTGCTCGTAATATTGTTATTTCAGGCAGGACTTCAGGCTTCAACCTGAAGAAGGCTGGAGGCAGGAGCCGTGGTGGCTCACTCACGCTGGGGCCAGCCCATGGCTAATGCAGAGCACGGTGAGAGGGAGCCTGTGCTGCTGTAGATCCCCTTTTCAGAAAATACACAAAACTGAGACATAACACATGTTTATACGTGCACAACTACACAACCATCCTTGTCTAGGTGAGAAAGTAGCCCGTTTCTGCCCTTTAGTGCAAATTTTGAACTGAAATTATTCCTCTGACAGGATGCATGAGCCCTCATGGTCTAAAAAGTATATACAGGGACATTGGGCTTGCTTTAATAATAAAAATGTAAGATTTCTCAAATGACTTGCAGATTAAGAGAATGTTCAAAGCCAGCCTTAGAAAAGACAAAGGCTGTGTGATTGATCTTGCTGGCCAAAGATAATTAGCAAATACTATAGGCAGAAGTGGCTGTATTGAACAAACCCAGACAAATGATTGATGAGAAAAAAAAAATCTGACTTTTTCCCCTTACTGTTGAATTGTTTGCAAATTTATTGTATTTCTTCTCTATCCATAATTTATTTTCTTAGTGATTTCTGAAAGTAATCTTTCTTTTTATGCTTTATTACTAAGAATGACTTGCATTGGTTGTTTCCAGCCCTTTCTGTGAGTCTCCCACCCACAGCCTCTTCTCCTTCCCTGCCCCCTCCGTTCCCAGCAGCACTGTAGGTCTGGGAGATGAAAGAAGGGGGAGGTTTGTGCCATAAACCATCTGGCAGTGCTTGTTTTTGTTGTCTTCTGTCACTCCCTTCCCCTTTGTTATTACCTGGGATTCATGAGGGAGTCTGACAGCAGTGCTGGGTCCTCTGTGCTTCCCATCCTCAGGTGCACAGAGCTGCAGGGGGAGGTGGTGTGTGACTCAGGCTCCCCGCTTCATCCTCCTTGGACCCAAATCTCACCCAGTGCTCCAGCGCTGAGGATTCAGTGTGCCTGTGTATGGAGGGACTGAGGGAATATGGAGTGTATTCTGGTTTAGAGTGCTACCTCTCCTGTGCTGCAGCTCACAGCTGAGCAGGTAGGTGAGATGCTGTCTCTGCAGTAGAGGTGTGGTGCAGGGAAGCACAGATGATGCTGCACGACCAGCATTGACATGCCAGAGCTCAGCTGTGGGGAGAAGTTGTACGGCACACGCCTGAGTTTTGCCACTCGGGGGTTTTATAGTACCTTCCCTAATTCCTGATCATAACTCTGAAGACTGGGTTTCCTATAAAGCACAGTCTCAACTGTGCTTTCTGCACAAGTTCATAATATTCACTTCAGTATAATTGTTTAGCCTAATTCCATGGCTGCATAAGAAGCTAGGTCTGGGACCTAGATGTTGCTATTGATTTATTAATTTTTTTTGACTGACAGGAAAGTTATTTCTTGTTCTTTAAAGTTGGGTACTTATTTTAGAATGAGTATCATGCTTCCTCTCTTCTTCCCTTTGCCTGGCACATCTTTTTGGCTTGTAAACTCTTTATAGTTTGAGGACTGTCTCTTGCCTTCTGTTTATTTACTAACACCACTGAAACCCATCTGGTTAGGAATTTCTAAGTGCAACCATAGCACAGGTATTAGAGTAATGGTCACAGCAAACTGATGTGCTACAAGAGCTGAAGAAACAGAACATAAGAAGAAAACACAGATTTAACCTATTTATGTGTAAGAAAAGATGGTTGAATAGCTTTGTGCAGGGCTTGTACACATTGAACTCGGATATTACATTTCAGCTAGATTATGGAGTCAATCAGCTAACAGTTGGGGAGGGTACTGACACTGTACTAACGAATTATGCTGTTGGGTAGTTATATAGAAAGGAATTACCAACCTCATGAATTTTATACAGTGTGATTGATTGCCTGACGATTTAATGTGGATGGAAGTCCCTGAATAGGCAGCATCCCAGATGTTTTTTCTCTCCTCTTACATCTTTATTTAGATATCCTTTATCTCTTTCTTTTTATATGATTTTTTTCCATTTACATTTTCTTCAGCAAAGAATTCTTTCCTCCTCCTAACTCCTTTTAATTCATTCCCAAGTTTAAATGACAAATAAAACCTGTTAGATTTGAAAACTCTGGCAAGCTGCAAGAGGACTGTCAGAAACCAAAGTGCACAGTGTCTTCACACACCGAGAGGCACTGGAAGCTGACTGCTTATGATCTACCATCAATTTATAAGATGCATGTAGATCATAATCCTAAAAACTTTTCTGCCTGTACATGAGTTTATTTGCCTGCATAATTACAGTGAAGTAAATGAAAGTATACACTGAAGTAAAGTACCTCAGAGTAAGCTTACACACAGGCTACATCTATATTAGACATATAAACAGGGAGAAATCATGGGCTCATGCACAGTGTCATTGTTGTCTTTACTGCTGGCTTGTTAGGATGCTCCCCAGCATGAGTCAGGTGCAGAGCAGCCAGCACTAGCTCTGCACCCAGGCAGTGTGGATGAGGCCCCTTGTGGGAAGCTAGGAGAGCTTAATAACATGGATATGGTTAAACTATGCCGCTTGCCTTCACAGCAGGAGACCCAACTCTGTCACTGTTTGCTGTACTAGAACAAATGTGTCCTTAGAGGCCACCACTGTATAAGAGGAAGCTGCAAAGAGCACAAGGTCCATGAAGTTCTGTATCCATGGTAGGGTCAGATGTCTGTAACAGGTTTTCATAGTTCTGCCTGGCTTGAGTAGTTGAAATTATGCTCTGCTTAACTATGCGCAGCACCCTTGTCTCTAAGTTGGAGACATGGATTTGATGGATGGACCACTTAGTGGATAAGGTATCGGCTCGATGGTTGCACTTAAAGAGTTGCAGTCAATGGCTTGACATCCAAGTGGAGACCTGTGACAAGTGAAGTCCCTCAGGGATTGGTATTTGGGCTGGTGCTGTTTAACATCTTTGTCAGTGACATGGACAGTAGGATCTAGTGCACCCTCAGCAAGTTTGCTGACAACACCAAGCTGTGTGGTGAGGTTGACATGCTGGAGGAAAGGGGTGACATCCAGAGGCACCTTATGTGTTGGGCCTGTGTGAACCTTATGAAGTTCAACAAAGACGAGTGCAAGGTCCTGCTCCTGGGTTGGGGCAATCCAAAGCATAAATACAGACTAAGCGATGAGTGGATTGAGAGCAGCCCTGGTGGAGAAGGATTTGTGGGTGTTGGTGTGTGAAAAACTTCATAGGAGCTGGTAATGTGTGCTTGCAGCTCAGAAAGACAATCACATCCTGGGCTGCAACAAAAGAAGCATGGCCAGCAGGTTGAGGGAGGTGATTCTCCTCCTCTACTCCACTATCATGAGACCCCCACCTGGAGTACTGGGTTCAGCTCTGGGACTCCCAGCATAAGGAAAACATGGAGCTGATAGAGCAGATCCAGAGGAGGGCTGTGAAGATAATCGTGGGGCTGGAACACCTCCCGTGTGTAGGCAGGCAAGAGAGTCGGCATTGCTCAGCCTGAAGAAGAGAAGACTCTGGGGACACTTTATAGCAGCCTTCCAGAGCTTAAAGGGGGCCTACAGAAAAGATGGGGAAGAACTCTTTATCAGGGAGTGTAGTGATAGGATGAAAGGTAACAGTTTTAAACTGAAAGAGGGTAGATTTAGATTAGATATAAGGAAGACATTCTTTACCACAAGGGTGATGAGACATTGGAACAGGTTGCTGAGAGAAGCTGTGGGATGCCCCACCCCTGGAAGTGTTCAAGGCCACATTAGATGGGGCTTTGAGCTGCCTGATCTAGAGGAAGGTGTCTCTGCCCGTATCAGGAGGGCTGGAATTAGATGATCTTCAAAGGCCCCTTCCAACACAAACCATTCCATGATTCTATGATTTTTTAAAAGTGACTTTATTTTTTTCTGAACTTTCTGGAGCTTCTTGAAGTCGTCCTGCTTTTTGTCCTCATCCCTTCCTGTACATGGGCTTCATGGGGTCCAGAAGTGCCAGCTAGTCCCTTGAGTGTGGCTTCCTATGTTGAATTTCCATCTCAGATATGGAGAGCAATCAGGCAGCTTGGTACAGTGTGAATTTTCAGATGCATTTTGTGATGCAAGGCAGTTAGGCTGAGCAAGCAGGGACAATTCTGACTCACTTCTCAGGAGAAGGTTAGACAAACTGTTCTCTTTGCTGAAACTATTTCTGAACTAATGTGTGTTTACACAGAATGGACATTTTCGTGTTCTGTTCTACCTTTCCTGGAAATGTCGTAAGGAGCCATCTTCATTAATGTCCTCCAATAAATACAAAAAACTGAATTCAAGGAAGAAATGCATGGTATACTTGCAGAGACACAGGATTTATTAATTACCTTCCTGTAAGGATCAAATCCTAACCAATTTGGAATATCCAACATTCATGTCAGATATGGCAAAAATACTTGTTTGTTGTTGGTTTATTTTAAATACATGCAAAATAAACCTATAAGAAAGACACTTGCAGAAACAGAGCTTAGTATTGCTCTTCTGACTTAATAAAGAGCAAAATCATGTTCTTGAGAGCAGTGAAAGACCTGGCTCAATATTTGTAGCATCTCAGTTGATTACTGTCTGAAAAATATTTGTCTGCAATGCCTGTTACATTTGTTGCCAAGCAATTTCAGAATCCAGTTTGATGGATATGTACTTTGGAATGAGGCTGTAGACTCCAAGGAAGTAAGGTCATTTCCACATCCTCTGGAAGATGTCTAACAGCTGCTCTGGCAGCATACACTGAGGAAGAGTCTGAGGAAGAGTCCAATTAAATGTCTGAAGAGAGAGAGAGAGAGAACTAAGGAGTCTAATGCTCCGTTAAAGGGCCAATACAGGCAGAAGCATTATGAGGAGGTCATATATCCTCTCGCAGCTATTAACATGATGAGCTGGAAAACGAGCTGTGACACTAAGGAAGATGCTCTGTGCTGTTCTGAAGAGCATTTCAATGAAATACATGAAAGTCAATGCTGCCGGCTAAGGTAGTTTTTACTGAGGTCATTTGCTTCTGTTAACTAGTACTGTTCATTGCTATTTTATTTTCTTTATTCCTTTTCTTAGAGTAACTCTGCGGATGAAGTGATGAACTGGTAATACAGAGGAAGAGGTGGTCATATAGCATAATGTATTACAGGATAAAAAAGAACAATGATTTGAAATAAATTACTTTGGGATGTCTTAACTATAATTTTGTCCTATTTTAAATAATTTGCAGTACTTCCTACAGAAAGGATGGCATTTGCATATCTCTTAGTGGTGTCTTTGACATGACCGACTGTCACGGTTTAGGGTCAGGGCAGCTTGCTATACCTCTCTCTCTCTCTCCCTCTCTCTTTATCTCTATCCCTCTCTCTCTCTCTCTCTCTCTCTTTCTATCTCTCTCTATATTTATATATCTATATATCTATAGCAGGTTGCTCTGTGTTAACCCCCCTCCTTCCCCAAAGGGGAAGAGAAAGGGAATAAGGAAAGTAGAACAACTTTAATGAAAGTGAAAATAATAATAATAAAATGGAATATATACAAATATATACAATACCAGTATTGAACCCAACCTCCCCTGATGGCAATTATGTCACCATCATCACTGATGATGTGGAGCAGGCACTGAAGTCCCAGACTGGGCCAAGCAGCAGATGGGGACCATGTTCAGGAGCTGAACTCTGGTACTGGAATCAGGATTTGATACTGATTCTGTGTTTTCATGGAAAAGCATAGATTTTGAAAATGTTAAAAAATAAGAGAAAACAAGACTTTAGGGAGCAAATTACATGGAAAAAAATTAAATTTGATATAATTAGTTGATTTAATTAGTGTTAATGACTTGTAAAATTGGAGGCTTGTTTTCAGTTTAGAAACACTGTTTAAGAACTTAGAAGTGATGATACTTCTCTCACATGTTACTAAACTTGTAAATAACCTTTTCATAGTTCCAGCTGGGGCACTAAAATGTGATTATAGAATCATAGAATCATTCAGGTTGGAAAAGACCCTTGGGATCATCAAGTCCAACCTTTAACCCTACTCTACAAAGTACACCCCTAAACCATGTCCCTCAACACCACATCTAAATGACCTTTAAACACATTCGGGGATGGTGACTCAACCACCTCCCTGGGCAGCCTATTCCAGTGTCTGACTACTCTTTCTGTGAAAAATTTTCCCCTGATGTCCAGTCTAAACCTACCCTGCTGCACCTTCAATCCATTCCCTCTTGTTCTATCACTAATTACCTGTAAGAAGAGACCAGCACCAACCTCTCTACAGTGTCCTTTCAGGTAGTTGTAGAGAGTGATGAGGTCTCCCCTTAGCCTCCTCTTCCTCAAACTAAATATTATGCTACAGATGAGAGTTTCTTTTAGCATGTTACAGCAACAATACAGAGAAAACACAAATATCTCACTTCCACTCAAAAAGTGGCATAGTATCTGAGCTCTAGGAGTATTGTTTTGAGCTGCACTTTTCACTTGATTTTACAATGAAGGTTTCATCCAGCAGGGAGTTATGGTTCAATCTTTAATCATGTGCATTTCAATCATCCACATTTATCTGAATTTGCATGTATGGATAGTAATCAACACTAGAAAAACATCAGGAGTGTAAATGATGTTTTGAAGTGTATTTTGGAAGACTATTCAGTGATTAAGCTATGGTGGACTCCTTACACAATCATATTTAGGACAGGCCACTCAAAACCTTTTGAGCCCTACCTGTTCCTAATAGACACCATGGTGGAGTATTTTGCTTCCAAGGCCCAGAACTTCTCAGTGCTTTTATGCCATTAAAATTCTTGCCCTTGACAGTCCTCGAGTGAACATAATCTAAGACACGCCACACTTTCTGACAGCCTCTTTTAACAGGCATTCCAATGCATTTTTCGTACTTCATCCTTCATGCAGCCTTAATCATCTGCCCTTGAAAGAGAAATGATACTGCTCACCTACAGCATTTCTAAGTATACACTTCTTTGTTTAAATTCTCACTTTTTTAGATTGACAGTGAATTTCTAAGGAGGTAAATGAGTTCTAGTTATGTAAGTTTCCTGTTATTTTTTAGGAGGTTTTGTTTGGTTTTTTTTTCAGTTACATAACTTTTTCCTATTTTTGTGGAATTTTGCAGGCTATCTGCCCATTCTGCTTGCAGTTATAACGATACAGTGCTACAAAAAGTACCGAAATAATATGTTTGAAAGCTCCACAGATTCAATCAATTCTGTTTACAAAATGAGTCAATGCAATGTTCAGTAAGGAATAAGCATCAGAAACAATGTTATAAAGATTTGCCTGATATCATCTAAGCTTTAGGTCTAGTGTTGTATTGGATGGAGGGGTGCTCAGGATGTGTAGCATTTGCCTGCCACGTTGTACTCACAGTACCATGAAGGAATGTAAACATACAGATTTTTTACAGTGCTGTATTTCTGGGCTTTGTGCTGTTGTCCCAAGAGCACTTTGAACTGTCAAAACACTTCACTGCCTGATGAAAGAAATAGTCCCTTTCTGCCTCCCCAGCTGATGATTTCTGATCCAGGGTTGTCTAGTCACTGAGATAGCACAGGTCCCTCTGGCCTTACAGAGAGAACTGGACTGATGAAGAGGTCCAGGTAAGATGAACCTGTCCAAAAAAGCTTCTTGGGAGCAGCTCTGGAGAATTGGGTGAATTAAGTGAATAATCCCATTTGACTCACCCTGTTAAGTGCAGAAGCTATGGTCATTTCTAGAAGAGCTATTGTAGCTCTGAGAGGTGAATCTTGACATTACGAAAGGGCTAATGCAAAAGCACAGCCATTGGCCCACATTACATCTGTGTGCACGGGGTCATAATGGGAGAGAAGGGGATCAAGGGAGCCATTTTCTGAGCAAGTGCCCCTTGAAACTTCTGTGATTCTGTGAAACACCGCTCATTGACCCAGAGGCGCTCAGGATGCTGGTACCTGCACGGAGCTCCCAGTGTGCTCAATGAACGACACTTTCCACACTTGTTCAACAAAGGTAACTTCCCTCACTTTTGTTCAAGTGCTGTTAAACTGCACAGGAGGAAGGAGGAGCTGGACTTTGACTTTCCTCTGTTCCAGCATAATCACTTGGAGTCCTGCAGCGATCCTTTGAGGTGTGGCAAACCTGTTGCTTTCCACCCCACCGGTGCACTGATGGCAGTGTGCCACCAGGACAGGTTCTGCCAGGGCAGAGAAGGGGCTTGGTTCACACACCCTTCCTCAGACATGTTTGATATGATGGGTCTAAAGCATGCCTCCAGGGGTTCTGCCAACACTAGTTCCTTCCTAGGTTCAGCTAGAACTGTGGTTCAGGCAATAGGCAGTTAAGTATAGTTAACATTGCTTCTATTTATTTCCTGAGAACTGAGCTTCTCTCACTTCCAGCAGTGCACCCTGCTAGAAGAGGTGCCAGCTGAAATTGCAAATGTCTTCCCTATGGCTGAAAATGTAGAAAAAATCATTGTGTCTTGGTGTTGTCTTTCTGCTCCTTCGGAGTATGAGAACTTTTTGGGGCTGGCAGATCACTACAGCTAAGCCTTATGGTATCCCAGCACATGCATGAGCATAAACCAAATCAGAATTTTGTTTGTGTGTGCGTTTGTCCTGTAAACCTGCCTGCCCTCTCACTCGTACTATTTTGAGGAAATCTTGCCCTTTTGCATGAGTGCATTGGCTTTGGGTGAAGCAGTCATCCTGCTTGGTCATGGGCTGTAAACACGTCTCAGACAACTCTTGCAGGGCATCTTCCTCTGGACAACCATAGCTTTGTAGTGTGGGAAGGGCTGTAGCCTGTACCATCACAGCCACACAGGGAGGCATGAGCACCCAGCTCTGTACCCAGAGTGGCCCTCTCTCATCTTGCGTGTCCTGGCAAAGCAAGGCTTAGACAGACTTATCACATCCACTGAGGTGAGAGGTAGTGACCAACATCTTGCTTCATATTGAATATGATCTCTTTCCAACACGCTTGTAACTTGCTGCTGCTGTGAATTTCAGAATCCTTACTTTAGTCCCCTGGAACAAATAATAAAACCAATCAGTCTCCATTAACATACAGCAATTCAACATCCTGACATTTATGAGCTCATGGTAGGAGTATAATTAATTAAGGATGATTCTGCATTCTTCAGAGGGAAGATTGGCTTTTTTGTTTACATTGTCAGAAATAGTCTTGTATGTTGGAACACTTTGGAAAATACCAAAGAAATATGCTTCCCTCCCACTTTGAAAATGTTATCCCTCAGCATTTTTGTGTGTTGTTTTTATTATCTTTGCCTCCAGTAAAAACCCTAAGATAGGCACGATTTTCAGGGAAAAGGCTTCTGTACAAACAGCCTTCCGTGCATGTTAACAGATTTAGCAAAAGATTAAAGAGTAGAATGAGATTAATAGGAAGTATGAAAGTAAAAAGGCTAAATCAATCCTGCCAATATTAGGTCCAAGTTTTTGTTTCCCTCGCAATAAAAGTCTGTCTCCCAATGTGTTGCGTTCTTTAGTTCTACAGAGTGTTCCAATGTGAAAAAATACCCCATGCAATATAAAGCACCAGTGCCTTTGAGGTTGTCAAGAAGGGGGAATGACAATGAGAAGTGTGTATCACAGCTGAGATCAGCTCTGTAGGAGTATGAGCTCGACAATAATCTCTGGTGACAGGAGAGAAAGAACAGGATAATACAGCAAGAATTCAGATTCCAAGACTGCAGATTAGGGCCCAGATGCCCTCTGATCCTGTTAGCATCGTAGCACTGGAGCAGAGCAGGAGCAAGGACTGTGATGAGATGCTTCTTGCAGCCTGGATGGCCTTTCCACATCCAGCCTGATGAACAAAACCTCTTCTCTTCCTGATCAGTGTAGCAGAGAGAAACTCTCCAGCCAAATGCAACGAAGCTGCAGAGCCCTGTTAGGTGGCATTTTTCATCTACCTGCCTTTGTTTGTAATGCATGTAACTCTCTCACAGAGAACCTGATTAACCCATCATTTGAGGGAAATTGCTGGGCAGTGAAGAGCAGAATGCTATTGATTTTCAAGAAATTTAGGGGGGAAAAAAAAGAACCCTAAAAACTGTCAGCACAATTTCCATTTTTGTAGCAGTCACAACTTCATATTTTTACAGAAACTGGAGAAATAAGAAGCACCATATTCTAGCATAAGAAGTCCACCTTCTCCCCAGTGTGTCTTTGCCTATTCTCCCAGTAAAGATTATGAGCTGGATACTTGGAAATATGCAAGGCTGGTATGGAAGAGTCTTGGAGGAATGCAAGAAACATCTACTGTGTGCAAGAAGCACACGTCAGGAGCACAGTGCAGAGTATGTCTTGGCAAGATAAATGAACATGCCCTAAGTGCCATGCTGGCAGGAGGGCTTCTACCGGTACCTGCGTGAGCACATTTTAAGCTGGTTTAGACGTGTCTGAGCAGCTTTATAGTCAGTGCAGCTGCACTGTTACTAGCATTAAGTTGAGGCATGCAGACCCTTAGTTTTATAGGCTTGAAATTTTGTTCTGATAGCAAACCCTGATACTACATCCTCTGTGTGCACCTGAGACACAGGGCCAGAAAGAGAATGAGTGAGAAACTCATTCATTGGAAACCCAGTAATTACAGTACTTACCTCAGGAAGGGGTTTTGGGTTCCTTGCTCTACCTTCAAGATTATTTGTGGTTTTATACCTTGAGCATCCAAAGTAAGTCATAGCCCATCCTAAGTGAGGGACACAAGCTTCTGGCGTCTGGCAACAACACACTTTCAGGCCTGCTCCTTTCCAGGTTCCATGATTTCTGAGGCCAGCTGTATTAGGAGGGTCCTTCTACCTCCCCCTTCTGTAGCCTTGTGGTTATGAGGCTTGTATAGGAGATGCATGATATGAATGTGAATTCTACTTGGCCAGGGGATGCAATTAGCTGCCTTGGACCATTAAGATGAAAAGCATTTCAGGAGACGGGTTAGCTGATCTGAGAGATGAACACCATTGTGAGGCAGAAGATCACCTGCTTCCACAACTGACTTTATGCCAAACTTGGCAATCAGTGGGCAGCCTATGAGCTTGTAAAGTCACTAATCGATGAGATGAGATGAGATGAGATGAGATGAGATGAGATGAGATGAGATGATACCCCAAAAACTCCCTGCTGGATAAATGAATTAAACTGTCAGGCAGACAGGCCTGAGAAATCGAAGGGGTGGAAAGGACCACCATGCATCTGGGAAGAGGATGAAGAACTTCCCTTTCTCCCTTTCAGCAACAGTGGATTGTTTCTATTAGCCCCACAGCTAACTCTCACATTTCCAAGGCATCCAGAAGCCACAGATGAACTACCATTGTCATCTGGAAAACTTTCAGACTGAGCAGGAAGTTCAGCATAGAAATGCTAAAGAAGATGCAGAAGCTTCATATGTTGGCCTTATACAATTAAATTTTGCCTACAGCCCATTTTAGACATCAAATTAGGCCTTATTTCTGCATTTGCCTAGTCTCAGCTTTGAGACATTGATTCTTATGCTTCTGCTGCTAAATTAAAGACTCCCCCGGTTCCTGTATAACTACTCTTTGATAAACCAAATAATCTGATCCCTTTAAGTCTCTTACTGCAAGGCATTTTCTCCCATTTTTTTGAGGCTTTTTTTTGTAGCTTTTCCAATGCAATATAATTTTCATCCTAAGACTGCTCAGGACAACTGTAAATTATTTTGCTGTTCATTAAAAATTCAGCAAAAACCCTGTGCATCCCTGAAGCAACTTGTTATTCTGTGACTTGACAAGGCACTAGTCTGAATCAACACTGTTCTCCTGTTAAACACATTCAAAGTCTTCCTGTCCCTGTACCCCAGTACATATGAGTAAACCAGCAGTAAAACAGCCGTCTGGAAAAAATCTTTGCTTCAACAGAGAGGATCTGATAGAAGGATGCAAAACTTCATATGCATAGTGATTTTCCAGGTGTTCCTTGGAAGCTGCTTGTAAATATATGTCTGGGAGAGGCATTCCTTTTGACTGTGGCAAACTTGCATAGTTAGACAAAATGATACAAATGCCTGCAGGATTAATAGCTTTGTGGAAATTAACATTTTACCTTTTATTGCTTATTCTTGATAAGACCAAATTATTTTTCACAAAGTCTTTATTTAATAATAAAAACATCGCTATTGAAGAAAATGAAAAATTACACCATCACGACACCATCAAAGCTAGTGACTCACTTATTTATGTACAAATGTCTGTATTTGGATTAAAACTGAAAGCGTAGCCCAAAGCCTTATAGCACAGACAGGATCCCATTTCCAGAAGGTGCTGACAGTGTTTTGGCATTCCAGGAGCAAAACCCATAATGTAAAATTCTTTACGCATTAAGGAGATGGACAAGTTGCGTTTACTGTCTTCTTCATTGATTCCATATTTTCTTTCATCTAAAGCATTTTGCAGTATGGTCAAGTCATTTCTGAGTCTTTCTCACCATCTAAACAATATTGAGCTTTTTATCGTGCCCTGTTGGTATTCTGTGTTTCAAGATGTTATGCTGGGACTTACAAAAGTCTCCAGATTACATTGCTATTAGTAGAGCTGGAAGTGGCCGCTCAACTGCAACAGAATTTCTCATCTCTCCTGGGGTGGAGATGGTGACAGGAATTCGATATAATGCAGCTTTGGGAGAGCTGAGCTTCTGCAGAAAAACTCCAGGAGATCCCAATTCCAAGCTGACTTGCTGGCTGTGGCTACATATCCTTAATAAAATGAAACTTCACTGGGTCTATTTCTGCTTCCCTGCCTGCCAGGAGCACCTCTGTTCTTGTTCCACTTAGCTTTAACTTGCTGTCAAGTGTGACTTACGCTGTGTACATGTAATCTATATAACCTCCATGCTGATAAAAGCCAGAGATAAGTGCTCTCTCTACAACCTGCACATAAAATGCTGCAGCACTGCCTGCAATGGCACTTCCCTATGCCATTACAGCATGGTTTCAATTGTGAATGTGGATGAATCATTTTCTACTTGTTCTCCTCAACTCAGCTACAATCCACATGGGTGTCCAAATCCACGTCAAGCCTTGCTTAGTTGTCTCCAGGCTAAATCTTAGCTATGTTTTTTGCCAGGTGAGAGGGACATATGCTGGAATCTCTGTAACTTGTTTGTTTTTGGCATGGTATGAGACATGATTTAGATTTGTACCTCTTACAGTGGCCCACTAAATCAAGGCACTATAAACTAGGAATGTTTATGTGCTGAAAAGCCAAACCAGACACTTTTAGATGAAAAACTTACTAACTGGCATAAATTAAGCTAGGCTGATCCCATCACCTGGTTGTGTGTTCACGATAGGTCTTTCCTAGACCTAGCCACAACTCATTTGGGCACACATCTGGCTACACACAGCGTGACCCCTATTTACATTATTTACAGCTAGACCACAGATGAGATATCCTACCTCTACCTCAGATACTCATCTGACCAGCAAGCCTCTAAAACCAGCTCTGCAAGCCAGCCAGCCATCTGGAACAAGCAAAGTTCATTTCCAAAGTGTACCAACAGAGCAGCCTCCACACATCATCTCCAGAGCACTGGCTCAAAGCCAACAGTAACTTTTCTATGTAATGTATTGCAAAATATTTGCAGTTCTGTACTGACATATCCTTTTATTTTTATATTTTCTTCTCAAAAGTCCTAGTCAGCTGTCTTCTTGGTTGATAAGGATTTAGCCCACCTCTGTAGAACATCAGCTGCATGCAATAAAATACTTATCTTCATTATTTATCTGGTACTTCTTGTCTTTTTACAAGATGAGTCCACTAGTGATCTACATCAACTGATTTATTGTCTGAAACAAATGTACAGAATTGAGTAGTTAAAATATTGAATGAATCAACTGTTCAGCACTATCAGAAGAAGTAAGATTGCTGCCAAGATTAATTTTGTTCAGTATTTCTCTTAGTACTTTTGCTATTTTTTTCTGCAGGGACTTGGAATATTAGCACCAAATTGTCTGAAGTGTTTATCTCTTGCCAATCACACTAGCTGTTCAAATGTAGTAAAATGTTCAAGCTTTTCTAACATAAACACTATGTACTTCATGCAGTCTAAATTAGGTTCTTTATGAAATCAGCATTGGTTATATAACCACTATGTAGTTTCATTAAATATGGATTATTCTCAGGAACATTCTTTTTGGAGAATTTTGCAGGTTCCTTTCCAAGCATAGCAGAGAAAAATCTTTCAATCTGGGACACAGGAAGGAAGGAAGGAAGGAAGGAAGGAAGGAAGGAAGGAAGGAAGGGAGGAAGGAA